>BROG01001851.1:0-25215 GCA_030159075.1 Atrina japonica | reverse complement strand
TTCCTACAAATATATCTGTCTATGCATGGTTTTGAAACATATTTCCTCTAAAAAGAATGTACTAAATGGAAAACCTTTAACTAAAAATGTCTTGTTTGCAAAGTATTTGAGATCATCTCGTTTCTCATATAAATATTAGCAGATGCGTAGTACTTTCTTCCATCTTCAATAGTTTGTCTAAAACGAGGTTTAGTCTCGAAACATGTATGACTCGATGAAGAGGCTTGATCATTGTACAATTTAGACGTACTGTAATTGTCCAAAAGTATGTTCCCATAAATGAATTTCACTTCATATCTTTAGTAATTCTGTATTTGTTTCATTTTGTTCTCTGTATCTGGTAGACATCCAAAATAAATGAAAAATGAAACGTTTAACTCTGGGAGTCTGGGCCTAATTTTGATAATATTTTCGTTTGTTTACATACATCAATTACTTGGGTAGCGATGGTTTTATTATGGTGTTTTTGTATTACTTCACTTTTTAATAAACAGGAAAACGACGTTACTCTAATGAAGAATAACGTATCTCTCATGAAACAATAAATAGATTGCAATGCAATGGAATTTCTAGACCTGAACTTTTTGTGAATCAATTTTTGTTAAAATTGGATAATTTGAGTTATTGAAAAAATAAACAATAATTTACTAAGAATATATAGTGAAAATGAATTATGGGAACATACTTATGGCCAACTACAGTATATTGATACAAGTTAAATTTTAAACAGTAGCGTTTAGTATTCATATACTGTTATTGTGTGTAGCAGTCTGTATTCCAAAAAGTGGATACAGATGAAATATAGTACACGAATATGTACTACATAATACACACATAATAATTACAATATACATGTATTGTTTATTTCATATCGTTCAATAACGTTGTCAAAAAGCTCAGTTTTCCTATACTTCATTTTGTATGTATATCTTTATTAGATTTATAATGATGCTATCCACGTATATAGTATATAGTATATATATATATATATATATATATTGCATTATGATCAATTCCAAATTAAATCAAAGTAATCGTTCTAAAATTGACGTCTGGTCGTCACACAAATTAACATATTTGTGAAGAATTCATATGTCTAAATATCTGGGTCAACGATTAAAATGTATAATAGAAATCCCCACTTACACGAAATCATTTCTTATCGCCGTTCTCTGTTTATCATTTTCTCTTCAAATCTTGATTAAGGGGAAGTAACAAGAATTTAAATAGCGGTTGTGTGTATTAAGCTTCTTACCCGGACATTAAATATATCAAAGCCAATCGATTCTGGATGTCGCGTTAGTATATAAGCTAGTGCGTTTATCAATAATTCGTAAGTCGTACGTTTTAAATCAATTGACCTTAATACAAAACTAAGGACCATGTTATTAAGCCTACCCTAACTCAAGTCAGATATTGATAAGTTAAGAATATTTCTACCTGATCCATTTACAAAGATGACTTATGACGCATACACCACTAAACAGGGTCCAAGCACTGCATCTTGCTACTCATAAAATACAATACCTGATCATGTAGTAAATTTTAATTCATTGTAAAATGGCCTCATGTAGCAATGGGTTTCCTAAGACAAATTCTAAACTTTGAAATTTTCGTAAAACGGGCCTCAGATGAAATAGCATGATAGATGAACACACACACACACACACACACACACACACACACACACACACACACACACACATATATGTATGTATGTATGTATAAAGCACTAAAATGACTAACGACACGGACAAAATGAAAGTCAAATTTTCGGGACGACCTACCCCTTTGTACATACATACTCTCACGCAAACACCCACCCCCACACCCACAACCGGAGAGTGAAAGAAATGCTACACATTACAAGTACAGTGTGATAAAGTAATAAATAAATGAAAATTGAAATCAAACGAAAGGATAACTAAAAATCTAAACTCAAAGTACCGACGACCTAGTTCGATTCACATTTCGTTGACTTGTATCATTTGCTTAGATCCGACACCCTAGGATATATAGTGTTTCTGGTTTTAGTGATATATATATATATATATATATATATATATATATATATATATATATATATATATATATATATATATATATATATTAGTATACAGGTCTCAGTTGCTTAGATTAGTTAATATTGTATACCTATTAATTTTCGCCCCTTTTCGATAGAAACATATTCACCCCGTCTTAAAATTGCCCTAATTTGCCATAGTCTCATTGATGGCATGAATGTTCATGATTCAATTATTAGCGAAAATTTCTAGGTGTACAATACGTTTGGTGTAGTTTGTAGTTCTTGTTGTACAAAGTCAGTTACTCTGGATTCTGGAAGTCGCATGAGTGAAACAATATTGACATGAATGCGTACGCCATGTAAACAACAAAACGGAAAAGTACAGACAACTAGTTGTATTTGTATATATTTTCGTTTGAATAAATATTATTTTACCCATACTAAAATAATGAATAGAATCTGTGTTTATTTATAGTGTATCTTTTTAGATATAAAATTACTGTGGGAACTATTAATGCTATGATTACAATGTAAACTTTCATTATATCTCTGTCTATTGTTTCCCTTTGAGAACACAGGTGTGAAATGACGAAGTTGCCTTTTAAAGAGGAATTGACCTATGGTCAAATGATCCTCAATGTGCGTTTTGACGATATTCATTTGTTACTTCATAATCGCATAAATGTAAGATGGGTTATTTATTTATGACATCATGACATCAATTAAAATATTACTTCATACACAAACATTATGTGTAATGTCTGGGCTATTTCTAATCTAATTCTTTATATATCATAATATTTTGTGTTTCATATATGTTAGATATATAAATTCCTTTCGCAAATTAAGACTTTTTAAAAATAGGTTAAAAATACATTTAACTTGTATTTCATGTTTAATAGTGTAAGCGCATTTGACCATCGACTCATCAGACAAAATATGGTAGTTATGCAACTGTGACCATAGTGATGTCACGCTGTTGTATATTATATACATTGCCTTTTCGTTGGCGGTTGTTGAGACGTCTGTACCAATTGTGACGAGGATACACTCCTCACGTGTTTCACTGGACTTGACTGTGGACTCACGGCGGGTGTGACCGGTCGACAGGAGATGCTTACTCCTCCATGGCACCTGATCCCACCTCTTGGTTTCCAGAGGTCCGTGTTTGTCCATTTTTACCGGATTTGTATCTATGTCCTGGACATTCTATTGATTTATGCTTTGGTATCTGAGATTTTTATATGTAGCATGGTGTAGAAGGATAGTACGTTCTTTGTGCTTGTGAAAAAATATTGCAAAAATATCATTTCTACTTCGAATTTGGTTGAAAAGTCTGATGAAGTAATCTTCTATTGTCTTCCGAAGCTTCTCAACAATGTTTCCAATTTTGTAAAAATGAAATATATCCTTAAAATATCCTTTGTTACCATTTATTGCACTTAACTCTTTCACCCTGAGTATCTGAATAGTACGTTCTCTCTATTGTTTATCACAAGTCTATTGTTGCTGTAGGGTTAAAAGGGTTTTGTGTCATCTGGTATATTTGGAGCACGGTATATTTCTATCGGGTGGGTCTTTTATATGTTATCTATGTACCAGGACTCGATTATTACGTCTGATATATAATTCATTGCAAATCGGCCATGTTGCGCAGTATGGCTTGTTATTCGGTCGTAATATTTGGCAGGATTTCAGTAATTTAGTATGTAAGTTTTGTAATTCAATATCAAGTCATAACATACTTTCAACAAGTGTGCTTATATTAAAATATTAAAACTAAAAAAAAAAAAAAAAAAATCAAAAACGAGTGACTGGCACAAGTAGCGCCAATTACATTAATTCTCGTGAAGAGGAGCGAAGAATATTTTATTTCTAAACTTTCTTCGCGCACGAGTATAATTGGTTTTATTTTTTCTATGGCATACTAATGTCAAGACACTTATTTACTCTGTTAAACTTTAATTTCAGATAAACTCGAGAAGGCAATTAAAATTTGTGCAGGCAATATAGACAAGGACTGGGCGGAGCTATACCGAAATTTGCCTTTTTATCCACCACGTGGCGAAGAGAACCTACGAATGGACATTGATGACATAACCAAAAACTTCTTACGTGAGACGACTGTCGTGCATGCACGATAATGCTTATCGCGTTGGCGACGACTTCATAATAGAGCCAGTGTTAATGATCTTAAAGAGACCCTTTTAATTATCAGAAGAAAAGATGTAGCTGATAAAATTGATGAAGGATTTGCCAAGAAAAGGCAAATAGTAAGAATGAATTTTAACCAAACTGTAAAATTTCCCAAAGTTCTAGTGCCAAATCACTCCAATGCTAAAGTACGTTTTGGTTTGTCGATTTTATAACTAAGACGCCTCTGTTGTCGCCTTTTGTTGCTAAATGATTGTCTTGCATTCTGTACTAATCATGACATGACAATTGTGGAATTAAACAGTTTAGATATTCGCATTTGTATTCTTTGTTATGAAAATTTTGTATTTTGTTTGAAGACAGTGTATTCATGGTGACATTTATTTAAAGTTCAGAGTTCAGAGTTCATTCGGTATGCGCGTCACCACATATGTTTTGTGATACTACTACTACTGCTACTACTACAAGTATCACTTCTACTACTACTTCTGCTGCTGCTGCTACTACTACTACTACTACTACTACTACTACTACTACTACTACTACTACTACTACTGCTACTACTACTACTACTACTACTACTTCTACTACTATCACTTCTACTACTTCTTCTTTTCGACCTGGCTTGTATTATCAAGTGGTAAACGGTGATGACGGTTGATTGCATTCCATCTGTGTAATGGGAACATATATTGAAAATCAGTTCTTAGATAAATGTATCATCAGTGTTGTGTCGACTAAAAACAAGATATCAATTCCCGAATTTTTAAAATATAACAAAGACAACATATATTAGCACATGTTTACAAATATGATAAGTGAGGATTAAATCAAAATAGGGTGATATGTTATTTTTCGGAACATAATATTACAGCAGCAGTAATATATGGAATACGAGCAATATTAAAGTATCCCCTTGCAACCCCAGTATTGCAAAATAAACATTATTGTTTGCATTTGTTTTTGCTTTTTTGTAATACTAAATTTAGTATTGTTAACAATATTTCTGACAAAACCCGGACGTGCCATATATGGTAGACGTATACTTGACCTTGAAGTTACAGCCTAACAATACCCGAAAATATGGTGCTACATTCCACGAACGACATAGATTTATAATGAGTGTTAGGTCATGAACAACCTTATTTTGTGAGGGAACACTATGATCTAATAACAAGTAAACTCTTATTTAATAGCAAGTACACAGTAGACTATATCATCAAGATCCTGGATTTTCCAGTGGATAACATCTACATTGCTTTTCAGGAACGATTTTCCGGCAAATAGTCTGCATTCCGGATATTCAAAATTATCTCGGTCAGATGTGTCATGTTGAGCTTGAGATAAATGAGACGACAGAGAGCAACACATTTGCTTCTTACCTAGATTTACTCCGGTCGATTGGGAAGGACGGTCAACTTCACACATCCCTTTATGACAGACGTAACAATTTCAATTTCCATATCACGAACTTTCCGTTCCTAAGAATTAATATTCCTTCTTCTCCCGCCTTGGGCGTTTCCGTTTCACAGCTCATACGTTATGCCAGGGCCTGCTTCTCTTATGAATGTTTTATTTTTGTCAACTTCCCTCTGATACTGACTACTTCAGCTTGTTTGATTTTCACAATATTACTATAACAATACAATAGAATTGAAAATGACCATTTATTAACAGGGGATCATTTTGCCACAGCATTACTTGCAAAGTAATACCCCATCCACAACCTAGAAGTAAGTCTGAATCAGCTTCCGTGGGAACATGTAACCATGGCCTCAATGACAAGTTTGGGAATGAACACAAAAGTTATACTACGGAGGCTAGGTACAATATGTTTACTAATTACCAATATTTAACAACTGAGAGGACATATGCTTAAGGCCCAATTCTTCTGATAACAGACTAATACCAAAAGAAAATTTTGAAGACAGAGACCCTATGTCTCCTGAATATTTTAACATCAATCAATACATTTAATCACGGCTTCACTGTCAGGTTTGGACAGAGGCTAGGTACACTATGTTTCGCTGATTACAAATAATATTACAACTGAAAGGACAGAGGGTGAAGGTCCAAGTTTTATGACAATAATGTAAAAATGTGACGATAGAGAACACCATGTCTCTTGGAAATTTGACATTGGCACAACATTTTGTCCAATATATAGCTACAAACCCATGGCTATGACACTTATATGAAGTGTGTTAACTGACTGAAACTGAACCAGTGTCTACATATACATACATGATAGTTTTAAACATTTCAATTTAGATGAGTGGAGCTTTTGATTCGACGTCTCCTGTAGAAGTACTATTGGCCCAAAAATTAAAATCTGAAGAATGAGGCACATAACCCCATGTCTCCTGCTGACAGGGCATCAGCACAAAATTGAAATGTGAAGACAGAGGTTCATAATTCATTGGTCTCCTGTTGACATGACATTGGCAGAAAATTCCAATGAGAAAACAGACATCCATAACCTAATGTTTCTTGTTGACATACACTGGCACAAAATTGAAATGTGAAGACAGAGGTCCAGAATCCATTGTCTCCTGTTGACAAAACATTGGCAGAAAATTCCAATGTGAAAACAGACATCCATAACCTAATGTTTCTTGTTAACATGACATTGGTAGAAATGTGAAATGTGAAAACAGAGGTCCACAATCCATTGTCTCCTGTTGATATGACATTGACAGAAAATTCCAATGTGAAAACAGACATCCATAACCTAATGTTTCTTGCTGACATAAAACTGGCATAAAATGGATATGTGAAGACAGAGGTCCATAACCCATAACTCGACATAGCATTGGCACAAACATTGTAAGTGGAAGACCGAGGTTTTCCGAGTCTCTTGATTACATAAAACTTTGTGAAAAATAAAATGTGAAGACAGAGATCCATAACTCCATGTCTCCTGTTGACATGCCGTTGATACAAAAAGTAAAATGTGAAGACAGCGGTCCATAATCCCATGCTTCCTGTTTACTTGACATTGATACAAAAAGTAAATTGTGAAGACAGATGTCCATAACCCCACCCCTCCTGTTTACGTGACATTGATGCAAAAAGTAAAATGTGAAGAAAGAGATTCATAACACCATGTCTCCTGTTTACTTGACATTGATACAAAAAGTAAAATGTGAAGACAGAGGTCCATAACTTCATGTCTCCTGTTGACATGAGATTGATACAAAAAGTAAAATGTGAAAAAAGAAATCCATAACCTCATGTCTCCTGTTTACTTGACATGGGGTTATGGACTTCTTTCTTCACAAAAAGTAAAATGTGAATACAGAGGTCCATAACGTCATGTCTCCTGTTTACTTGACATTGATACAAAAAGTAAAATGTGAAAAAAGAAATCCATAACCTCATGTCTCCTGTTTACTTGACATGGGGTTATGGACTTCTTTCTTCACAAAAAGTAAAATGTGAATACAGAGGTCCATAACGTCATGTCTCCTGTTTACTTGACATTGATACAAAAAGTAAAATGTGAAAAAAGAAATCCATAACCTCATGTCTCCTGTTTACTTGACATGGGGTTATGGACTTCTTTCTTCACAAAAAGTAAAATGTGAATACAGAGGTCCATAACCCCATTTCTCCTGTTTATATGACATTGATACAAAACGTAAAATGTGAAGATGCTAATACTAAAAGATAACATGCATTGCATTACAAGTCGACTAACGCCAATCATTTGAAATTCAAATAGCTAATACCATGGAGATAGGTAAAGATCATACATACATTGTAATATATGGCTTATCCGATACTTTTAAAAATTATATATAATTACTGTTCAACTGGCTATTGTATATAGACTTATGCGTACTAACAGCTAATGTATGGATAACAGTATTAATCAATTGATCCATATAAGCTGGCACTATGGGGTAAGTTAAAATAAACTATGATATAATTGTTTAGACCAAAGTGTATCATCTAGCTTGACGTGTATTTAATGTATTACACAGTGATTCTATTAATTGTCACAATATGTTATTTGTACAATTGAGTGAATGTAACACCTGCAACAAATTGATAAAGGTAAACATGTTACTACCTTAGAGTACTTTGCTAGTACATACAAGTGTATTGTACGTGCACTGTATCATATGCTAAATAACTGATCAAATAATTTGAGTTGTATATATGATAAACTCAAATTTTTAAATAATATAAGCCAACAATATAAAATCATAACGAACGGACACAAGTTCAATTTCCATTGATCTTTCCGAAAATGAGTCTGAATGATTCCTCATTTTGAGTAAGACAATAATTCATCTTTAATGTGTCCAATTAAGAAACTTTTTAGAAATACTTCTCCGTGGCACCTGATCCCACCTCTTGTTTTCCAGAGGTCCGTGTTTGTCCATTTTTACCGGATTTGTATCTATGTCCTGAACATCTATTGATTTATACTTTGGTATCTGAAATTTTTATATTAAATCAGTATAGAAGTCATATCTCTGGTCAGTGAATTTTATACCGAGACTTACCTCGCGCTATATGATATTTACTGACCAGAGATAATCCTGTATCATACTCTTGACATACCTGAATGCTGACTGGTATTCAGTCATAACTAAAATATTCAAATAACTTATGTAATTAAAACATTTATAATATTTGTACAATTACATAGTGGAATTTTTAAACCCAGATTAATTATCAATGACATTATTATAAATGTATTTGTCGATGCTGATCTGTATAAAATATCAAAGGTCAACGGACATGCAATATATTTTCGTATATACTTGTGCTTGGTCCATATAACCAATAATTCAAAACCTGTCGAAAACTGCATAGGTATCGTGATGTTTACCTTTAATCCAAATATTACAAATTTTACGGGATTAATAAGTATAACAATCGAATAGAGGGTTTTTATATTTACGACCCACTAGAATCGCAGAAGTAGACGCCATGTTGAAACGACAACTCGGTCATAAATCTCGTGAATGACGTGCAAAAATATGTCGATGTAAAATGATAAAATGAATAACAAAAATAGTAATTAATTGATAATTAGATAATTCCGAAACAGGACTTTGATCAGACCAACACGCAAAGGGAAAGTGCCGTCTACAACTAGAGTAAATTAAAAAGTATCAGATACCAAGTATAAATAATTGGGATGCCCAGGATATGGGTACAAATATGGTTAAAAAATGGACAAACACGAACCTCTTGAAATCAAGAGGTTGGATCAGGTGCCATGGAGGAGTAAGCATCCCCTGTCGACTGGTCACACCCGCCGTGAGTCCACAGACAAATTAAAATGAAATACGTAACTGATTTTATTAGGTCCATCATAAATATATATAAAATTCATGTTCTTTTGTCGATAAATGTACAAGTTTACAAGCTTATATATAAGTTGTTTGCATTGAATTAATTTATTCTAAGTAAATACAACTTAATAACACACACTAAATTTTCCACAAATACGTCAAGAGATCCGTATTATGGTAAAATAATTATTACTTTTTACTTGGTCCTATATAGCATTCAGAAAGATATAAATTTAAAAATTTCAGATTGGGAAGAGACAGCAAATCAGCAGCTTTTTGTGTATCGAATTGTCACATTATGCCAAAGTGTTTACTCTCAAAAATATAAAATTGTTGGTATTTAAGTAAATAAGCGATATATATATATATATATTTATATATATATATATATATATATATATATATATATATATATATATATATCGCTGATAAAAAGAATCTATCGCTTAGTAATTTCTTTTATAGATTGATATGCAAAATATCATGTTTCATTGTGTATATCATTATATAATATAATGCATTGTTTTTCAATTCAAAAATCTAATCACGAATTATATCCATTATGGTTGATACGAACAGCTGCTGAAAGTAAGGGGGGTGCAAGAAAGTTTCACAAGTTTAATAGCGTGTATGACTGCCATTTGAATCGATGCTTTCTTCATACCTACGACGCATTGAACGAGTCAGGTTATGCAGAAATGCATTGGGAATGTTCTGTCATATGTGGAATAAACAACGACGCAAAGCGTCCAACGTAGCAGGGGGTTTGGCTCTTGACATAGACGTCCATCAATTTCATCCCAAACATGTTCTATAGGCGATAAAGTTGGTGACATCGCAGGACCAGGGTAGCATATTCACGTTTTGCTGCCGTAAATATTCACCGACGAAACGTGCAGTGTGCAGTCATGCGTTGCCCTGCTGCAGAATGACATTACGCTGGTTGTTGTAAATGAAAGCATTGACGTGCTGAAGAACAATCTCGTCATGGCCGGTTAAATTGCCCTCCACTAATACCAGAAGGGTCCGTTCATGTATTGTAATTCCACCCCAGACCATAACAATCCTTCCGCAGAATTGGCGGTGCGGAATAACGCAGGCGTCAATAAACATTCTCCGGCACGACGGTCAGCCCGAACACGGCCGTCAATGCTGTCGAGATGAAATCTGGACTCGTCCGTAAAAAGGACTTCCGCCTAACCTCTGTTATTGGAACGACGATGCCTCCTACACCACGCTAACCTCGCAACACGGTGACGCCAGAGCAGAACAGGATAGATAGCAGGATATCGACTTATCCGTCGATGCCCAGGGATGCTTCTAACGGTCAAGGAAGCAATTAAAATATTAAAAGAAATATATATATCGGTAGGCATAAAATTCACACATCCCTATATATTTTGTGAAACTTTCTTGAGAAATCCAGGTTTGGCTCCTTTCTCACTTGCAATTGGTGAACTCTATTGGTATATGAATACCACGTTGGGCCTGACCTTATTTTCACAAAAATGTATAGGAATATAAGATTTTGATGTCTGTATATAGCTCTTATCTTATTTGCTATTGTACATAAAGTATAAGTGGTAAAATTAGGATAAAAAATAAATAAATAAATAAAGCTAATGCCCCAGTGTTGAATTTACAGTCAAGTCTTCAAAACCAAAAACCCCAGGTATAAACACAGACAAATCCGAAACCAAACAAATTTAATGCCAAGTTTTGGGAAAATTAGTCGGTAATATACTTGTACTTTATCAGAATTTTATTCTACAGCAAAATGCAAAAATATGTAAAGTTTGTTTTCCGGTTACATCTAAAAACAGTGCTCTCAATGGTTAGAAAAAAGGTGTATTTAATGGAACGGATAATGAATAAAAACTCGCGGTAGAAGAAGATGCAAGAATAAAAACTCGTAGTCTAGATAGTTAAGATTTCAAGACACAAATGTAGGTCGCGAGGTCATTGAACGATTTTTAAGTGAAGATAAGTAAAACATATGATAAATTAGATTAAAAACTGCTAAGGAAACTAGAAACTGAAGTGTTACATTTATCTACATTGCGCATTAGTTTCATTTCATTTTGTTTTAACTGTTTCACTTTTCCACATGGTCATGTTTCTGTTGCTTAACACTTTCATTTGAATATGGGTGTATATAATGACAATGTAAGTGGACTGCAAGCACTATTGGTTAGTGTATATAATTAATGATTGTATTACATATGCAGTGTTGAGAATGCGAGCTGTTTTCGAATGTTAACAAGACATGGAAGAGGATTTTATCAATAATACGAAAGCCTGCAGATGCCACGTATAAAAAGATTTTATCTGTCGGCCGCCACTAAATTATTTGGCGGTCCCAAATCAATCATCTAGCTCGCTAGATAATTGAATAGTGGCTACTAGTTAATTAAGCGGCGACCGCCAGTAAATTATGTGGCCGCCGCCAGATAAAATATATTTCATTTATGGCACTTACGGGCCTCTGTAGAAGAACAACACAAAATGTGAATATGTTTATATCAATCGTAACGCTATATATCCAGTGAAAGTCGAAATTGACTATACTAGTATACAACAGAATTCTGCATATTTGACTCAAACGTTGATAGTTTAATATATATAGAATATCAAAAGATATATAAACATAATACCAAAGTTATAATGCTCAAAACGATAGTTTCTGTCCATTAGACTTCATCAGTTGAGCTCCAATTTTAAATAGATTTTCTAAAGGCAAAATGGTATAATACAAGGCCAAATAATAAATCTAAATGCATAGCCAAATCCATCTAAGAGTAACTTGTGTAAAAAGATGATTATTTTAGCTTTTGAATAATTTAGAATTTAAATGGTGTTATCAGTGCCAAATATTACTTTAGTATAAGATTATCACCTGGTACCATTTTATGTATACCACAGATAAATTGACAACAAATGAATTCGAAAAAAACATTATGATTTCAGTTTTTCGGTCGTCATATTTCATCTTTTTGTCATCTAATATTTATTATTGTTATTTATATATTTTCATATCCATGTCCTAAATATATGGTGACTACTGACAAAAATGTCTAGTACAAATAGTAAATCACATTTATATAATATGATATGTACACGTATATGTCAGTGACAGTTTAAACACTATGATCTATATAACATCTACTTCATTAGTTCTTATGGTTGATAAAATCTCGTATTCGAAAACTTGGGGGACTATGAAAACACGTTATCCCTCTGCATTTAATGATCCAGAAGTAGTAACTGAACTGGATAGGTTACATGACCAATATGTACTGGTAACAGCAGACAAAGCCTCAAATAATATAGTTTTTATTTGTAAGGCACATTACTATAATTGTTTATTAGAAGAACTTGGGTTTAATACGAATTCTGGAAATCCTACATACACACGTAGCTCACTTTCAAAGGACGAGATCCTTCAAAAATCACGTGTCCCCGTATTACACTCATTTGATATACCTACAACGGAGACCGATTTCGAGCTACCACATCTATATTGGATACCTAAACTTCATAAAAACCCATATAAGCAAAGATACATACCAGGATCCAGCAAATGTTCTACCAAACCTTTATCTTTACTCCTTACCAAGATATTGACAGCTGTTAAGGAGAAACTTCAAAAATACTGTACAGTTGCTTATTCCAGAAGCGGTGTAAATCAGATGTGGATACTTAAAAATTCTAAACAGCTTTTAGAAACTTTGAAGGCACACAATTTTTCTCGAATTCACAGTATCAAAACTTATTATTTCTCAACTCTTTACACTACTATTCCACAAAAAAAAATTAAAAGAAAGACTTTTTAGCATCATAGACAACTGCTTTTTCACTAAAGGTGGTATCCGAAAATTTTAAATATCTAGTGAATTGGCTATCAGGGATACTTATTTCGTCAAACACCACTCTGATTCTACACATAAGTATACTGAAGTTGATATAAAAAACATGCTGGAATTTCTAATAGACAATATATTTGTAATGTTCGGAGACGACGTGGTCTTTCAACAAACTGTCGGCATTCTATGGGACCAATTGTGCTCCTTTATTGGCCGACCTGTTCCTTTATTCATACGCAGGCAGACTTCATTCAGAAACTGCTGAATCAAAAGAAGAAAAAAGTTAGCGGGTGTCCTTTAATTTGACATTTACATATATCGACAACGTTTTTGTCAATTAATAATGACAATTTTCATACATATGTCAATGCGATATATCCCAGGGAAAACTAGAAATTATAGATACAACAGAATCAAGTACACACGCTTCATACTTAGACATTTTACTTAATATAAACACACAGACGGGAAATTAGCAACTAAGCTATACGATAAACGCGACGATTTCGGCTTTCCCATCGTAAAATTTTCCACATTTAAGTAGTAATATCCCTCAGTCACCTGCATATGGAGTTTATATTTCACAAATGATCCGATATGCCAGGGCTGTGCACAACATATGAAGATTTCATATACAGAGTTAAACTACTCACTGACAAATTATTGACACAGGGATATCGAAAACCGCGTTTAATGTCAACGTTCCGCAAATTTTATGGTCGGTATAATAGTCTTGTTTGCGACTACTCTGTTTCACTAAGTGAAATGTTGAGTTGCCTTTTCGTTGGCGGTTGTTGAGACGTCTGTACAAATTGTGACGAGGATACACTCCCCACGTGTTTCATTGGACTTGACTGTGGACTCACGGCGGGTGTGACCGGTCGACAGGGGATGCTACTCCTCCATGGCACCTGATCCCATCTCTTGGTTTCCAGAAGTCCGTGTTTGTCAATTTTTACCGGATTTGTATCTATGTCCTGGACATCTTATTGATTTATACTTTGGTATCTGAGATTTTTATATTCTTGTAGTGTTCAATGTTTGCATTGTACCATCTGTTCAATTTATGATATTTTGCAATATTGTATATAAATGCATCAGATTAGAAAATACTGAAAGGGAACCTGTCCATACGCAGATCGATCACCTGTATTCAAAATGAAGATCTCCGTGTTAATGGTAAGTAAAATAATATTTTTGTAATCTGAGTTTTATACTACACTATTGCATAACAATTTCATTAAAGGGGCATTTTTTAATGTGTTTTTTTTCAAATAATTAGATTTTCCTTTTACTACTTAGATTGATATAAAATAACAAAAAAGAGACATACAGGCATAAAATTTCTTAAATCACTATATTCACTAAGTGAAATGATGAGTTGCCTTTTCGTTGGCGGTTGTTGAGACGTCTGTACCAATTTTGACGAGGATTCATTCCACACGTATTTCATTGGCCTTGTCTGTGGACTCACGGTGGGAGTGACCGGTCGACAGCGGATGTTTACTCCTCTATGGCACCTGATCCCACCTCTTGATTTCCAGAGGTCCATGTTTGTCCATATTTACCGGATTTGTATCTATGTCCTGGACATTCTATTGATTTATACTTTGGTATCTCAGATTTATTATATTTTTAACACAGAGAGAGAGAGAGAGAGAGAGAGAGAGAGAGAGAGAGAGAGAGAGAGAGAGAGAGAGAGAGAGAGAGAGAGAGATTTTGGATTGGATGGAGGGTAGCAGGTACATATAGATAGATAGATAGATAGATAGATAGATAGATAGATAGATACCTACCTACCTACATACATACATAAATAGCAGAAAGCGTCAGAGAGTAGGACATTTTCCAAATTCTAACAATTTGATGCAAATTATGTTTAATTTCATTATAAATTTATATATTATATATAATTCGTATACATGAAGCATAAATTTGAGAAAATATATTAGAGACAAACCTGTGGTGAAAAATGAGTAAGAGTAGGTGCTTTCAATGGGATTGGATTCATCTGTTCCATATTTCGTATACATGTAAAACGTGTAAAAGGTATTCGGTTCAAGTGCCCTTCCGCTCCATTCTGTTGCATCTTTGTGAAGTTTATAACTTTTTACCAGGCTTGTCTGGTTTCCTAATTCAAAGATGAGATATTAGATATAAGATATTGTTTTAATTTGACATAAAATTAAAGCGGTTTATGTCGGCAAATCTAATTAATTGTTATCCGGACTGAATACCATAAACATATGAACAAGGGAAATTCTGAGACAAATTTTTATCTCAAAAGACTTATGATTTTTTTCAAATGAGGTAAGATTGTTAAGAAGCAGTGTAAATCTAGTCCAAGACATACATCCCAATTTATGTTCCGATTCACTTAACTTCGATGTTTGAATATTATTCTAGCCATAATCTTAATTAATTATTTAATAACCGTCCAAGAGGTATAAAACGCGTTAAAAATCAAATAGGCAGCACATTTTGTGGAATAAAAAAAATAGGTATATACCTTTTTAAAAAAATTAAAAATGTTTTGTAAAATGACCAAAGTCAGTAATTTATATATATATATATATATATATATATATATATATATATATATATATATATATATATAGTATGTTTAATGTATATAACAAACGATATTCAAGATACATGTAAATTACTATAAGTACCTTAGATAAGATAAATGACTCGGGGCATACACTGGGACACATGTATCGGACTAAACTTACACTGTCCCTCTATTGTTACTGTAAACAAACGTCATATGGCCAAAGCAAGCCAACAGAAAAAGAAATGTTATTTTCTCCTAAACTTATATTGCTCAAATAATATTTTTGAAAGCCAAAGGATTAAGCATGTCCTGAAATATTCTAGAGCGACAAAAGCTGTATTACGTGACGAAATAAAATGAATACACATAATACGATAATAGTTGGAATGCCTTCGGATGATTTTATTTTCCATTCATTTTGAGAATAAACGGCCCCTTTCTTTCACTTCCGCTTTCAAACTTCAACAGACGACTGCCATAATCTATGCAAAATTCCCGTTTATTTGATTGCAAACATCTAGAACAATTTCTATTTGTCATGGGCATAGATAAATTACTCAGTATACATAAAGTACTGCTACGTTAAATCTAAGAGGTAAGTATCAATCATTGTATTGTAATCAGCCAAAACTAGTGGACACAGTTAATCTGACTTAGACTATACCTAATCAACTACAGACTTTGTACTTTAGTATTTTATCATTTAAAAAAGAAATTTGTTAGAGAATTTCTTTAAGGTCCACAATTTTACAAAGGTTAAGAAAATTCTCAAGATTTGAGTAAAATCTTGAAATTTAGTAAAACATATGTCTTAGAAGACCCAGATATCTTATATCAGTTTATTTATAATTTGTGGGATGGGTATTTTCTATTAATAGTATTTGTGGGATTGGCATTTTCTATGAATAGCATTATATACTATTATATGTTTTTATTACCGCTGTGTGTTAATTATCAGATCAGGTCACTTATTCCTTGTCTTATCGTATGCCAACCATCCAACATTATTTTATGAAAATCAAACATTTACATTGGAGTTTCTTTTAAGCTTTCGATCATTTTCTGGCGAGTTTTTATCAAACTACTGCTGTTTAAGTTTTTCAGACAAAAAGTGCTTGTCAAAACAAAAACACCCACCACTTTCCCTTATATACCTGTATGATTATATTCTAATAGAAGGTATTTGATATTATTTGTTGAACTTTGTTCGTACTGCAACTTTTCCCCCCATCTTTGCTTTGCTATATCTAAATTTCCAAATATGTAAATGTTTATAAATAATTTGTTTTTGTCATTCCATCAATAAATGACTTTTTTTACAGGATATATAGGTTGTTATTATACACAGAGCAAACGAGGTCGGAATTGCTTCATACCAGGAGGCATTGGATGACATAAAGAAAATTTTATTCTTAATCATAAAAATATAGTAAAACTAAGTCTGGTGAGTTGTAATTAATATCAGAATAGATATTTAAATATTATTTCAGAAAAAATGGTAGGAATATCTGGGTTTTTTTTCATTTCAGAAGAAAATGAACGAATTTTACTTTAAACGCGCCCAAGCGAGTGTGTATATTTGCGATACAGATAAATACCTTTGAATAACACAAGCATTATGCCCTGACGCGCATAACACGTGGGAGCTTGATGCCAGGAAATGGTAACAGAAACATTTGACGTTGATAATATCTGTATATCCATTGGCCCATAGTCTGAAATTGAAATATCACAAAATTATGTCACGAAATAAATAAATTAAAAAATACATGTCTAATTGAACAATTATCCATTTGCTGAAGTGGAGTTTGGACTTAAATGATTCTCTTGTGAATCCCACAATACACAAGCGTATATTTACATCCCATCTATCCCACGCCCTATAATTTATGTCATGGCGTATTTTTTAAAAAAATCCTTTTTTACAAAGTAATTTAGTGATATGATGAAACAGCCTTTTCGTATTCATCTACATATAATGATCAACAAAGTGCGTCTAAAAAAGGAATATATATGTAAATCACCTTAGCAAATCATTTCATAATCTATACTTACAGGCTTGAACACCTCGGAATTGGGTGATATTTCCAACCTGTTAATATAAAAGTAATGAAAATTGGTTTGCTGTAGATAAGTTTCAAGCTATAACAGAATACATTGTTGCATAAATTACACAGACGTGTTGGTACTGAATGTTTGGCAAGATCCATTCTGGTTATGTAATATTTTTGTTGACGACATTCGACGATGTCTAATTTTACTTCATCTGCGAGGAATTTATTTCAGAAAAATTTCCCTCTTGTAAATATTCAAAATCTAATCACTTTCCTGTAAATTATTTTTCAAATTTAGCACCTCTTACTTCATGATTCAGATATTCATATTTAAATATGCGATAAACTGTTGACACGGAATATAACAATGCCCTTTTATTTTTCTTTAAAGCTACACACTATCAAGACAAACCGTAACGTAATGTCTCAACTCGAAAACAGTCTTTTCCACGTGCTATATCTTCTTTTGTTAAATATATAACCATGTAGGTAATTAAAATACTATATTACTCATCCCTTAATTCATTTAACATCTAGTACAGTCTTATGAAGATCTTTTCTTGGGTGAGAAAGTTTGGCAGTTTTCTACCGGAAGGTCGGTGATACATTTAAACTGGGTCCTCTTCTCCACCATTTAAAACCAGGACCCGGTTGCACAACACATTGTTAAAGTTAATCTACAGTTAGCCATTGGTTTAACATTGGTTAACGTCTCGTTAAATTTAACAACCTATTGTGCAACTGGGTCCTGGCTTTCACCATGTAACTGAAAAAAATGTTTAGCCTTATGTTAAACACTATTACAATAATAATTAAATAATTACTAGAAATATGAAATGACTCACTGTTACGGAGTACTCTCTTGAGAGCATAGCACTGTTCATTACCGTCAGAAGAACTTCAACAGAATCTGTGTGCACATTTATACCCGGGACCATGAGGTCACAATGGCTGATGTTCACTTCAATTCTACTATTGAAATGTTCTCCTAGTGAAGTAGTGTAACACGGATTCTGATAGCAGTATTGATTTGACTGAAAAAGAAAATCTCGTTTGCCAGCGATTACGAAAGGTGAATTCTATAGTCTATAAACTGGTTCTGGTTTATAAATAGTTTGGTAAACCTTCCATCTACTGCACCATACTGGTTTGAAGCTAGTTTCGATCTTCGTTTTTATCATAGTTTAAGCAGGTGTACACAACAACAAATTCCATCATGTTGGCCATTTTGAACATACAAACTTGTTATTTATTGTATAACTGCAAACCTAACGAAATTAGTTTCAAATCATGTTAAAACCAGAAACCAATACCGAAACCGAGAGTCTATAAATTCACCCTAAATAATTCCACATTAGATAATTATATAGTAAAATCCAAATAACCTGGTGGGGTTGAGTCTTCTGAACCCATTATTGACCTGGACAAGTATAAAATGTAGGTAATAAAGCATAACATTAAGATTACAACGACTAGAGTAATTGTTCCTAAATACCGCAATACATAAGAGACTATCCAGTGAGGAATAAAACGTTTTTCCTGTGCAGCTTGTCATGACCGAAAAAGTGAGAGGAATCATCCGCATGATAATCAATATGTTACTCCACACCGCCATCTTATGTGAATCAGACAATACGGCTTAATAATCGTAAGGGATTTTGTGTATGATTTGTATACAATAATAACGATAGATTCTTAACCCATTAACCCCTGTAGTCACATTTGAACTCATCCTTTTCAAAGAATTTGGGACTGTATGATTTTGAATTAAAATATTGCAAAAATTTTACTTGAAATATTTACCTGATCACCCTTATATTATGACAATAGACCATGCTATCTATCTGATTTGGACGAGTCTAAATTTTACCTCAGGGGGTGATGAGTTAAAGTGATCAACTTGCTTGTCGGATTTGCCATCAAATTAAAACGTTATTTTACATTGCAGAACTTTGAAAATTCGATTGGCACGAATGTCTTCCAAATATAATACGGTACGGAAAAGCCGTGGTTAATGTTGTGAACTTTTACGGTCCGTTTTTGTCCCATCAACACATTTAGTTGTGAGTTTGCACACACACACACACACACACACACACACACACACACACACACACACACTCTCTCTCTCTCTCTCTCTCTCTCTCTCTCTCTCTCTCTCTCTCTATATATATATATATATAACTGGATCCCATTTGTTTTCAAAGAAAGAATACTGAAATGTGATGATTTGATAACAGTTCTACCCAGGTCACTGTAAAATGCAATACTGAAAAGCCACTATTAGAATAATTAGGTCCTATTAAAATACTTACTCTGATCGGATTTATATAAAATCCATGGTTAAAGAATTGACTTGTTGTTGTCTTCCTAAACATGTAGGCTATCTTGTAAACTCCGCTTTCCCTGTCTTCCGCTCCAGTAAAAATCACTCTAAAAAAAGAAGAAATTCAAATTCATATTTTTATCTACAATGTGTATATTAGAGGTGTTTTTCACTAAATTATACAGAACCGTATTGAATTGTCATTGATAGCATTGTTTGAAAAAAATCGCATTGTGAATTCATAAACTAAGCACTCAGGCCGATTTCATCTGACAGGAGTTGTAGTTATTTATATCAAAACAATATAATTATGTTGAATAAAAAGCAGCACTAAAAGTTTTTAAACTTCTAAAAAAATTGATTATTATATCTATATCTATTAAAATTTAGGTCATATATATTAATACAATTATTTTTATTCAGATCATCATCATCATCATCATCATCATTGAAATTGTTACTATTATTATTATCATTATTATTATTATTATTATTATTATTATTATTATTATTATTATTATTATTATCATCATCATCATCATCATCATCATCTGTACTGATCTATATTAATTTGTGTTTTCTTCCAAATGCAATTTAAAAAAAATCATTATTATAATTCGCGAAATTGACATCAACAGATAACTAACCTACTTTTGAAGTCCATCATATCGTCACCCAGATTGCTTTCGAAATCATATCTGCTGACATTTGGGGGGGTAGAATCAAAATTGACTGTGGCGTAATCCGTTATTTGGTTGCCCATAATATCTGTCGCTCGAACCCAAACTCGCGCAGCCATTCCATCCTTAATGGAATCTTGTAACTGTATAAATTCTGATTCTTTGAACTCTGAGACAAGCGTCCAAGTATTTGGTGGATGAAAGGTCAAGGGTGGGTCACCCGAAACATAAACAGTTTCAAATTTTACTATTCCGTGATAATTGTCAATTCCCGTTCTATTAATAACTCCATCGTTGTCATCAAGAGCGGATTTTATTTGTTTGTAGAACATTCGCTGTAAGCCGTCTGACAATCTTGGAGTAAATGGAAGTATTTCATTCAAGAACTTACCGTCTTCATGAATTTTGTTCGCGAAATGGTTTGGCCATTTAATGGTGATGTTTGTTAATTGCCCAGGTAATTTAGCAACACCTGACTGCCATTTGTAGCCGGTATCATTTTCCGCGGAACTAAAATACATTTTGTGTTCCAGATTTATAACAGGTGTTGAGAATGGGTCGTATAAAACAAACCGGCGACAGTATTTTGAATTGTTTGCTCTATCTGATGCTTCCAATATGACTGAATATATTCCCGGCCCAGGGGGTGTGTACTCAGGAAAAGTCATGTTGCTGCTATGATTTACTGCTTGGATGAAAAGGGGTACTGGATTTGGACCCTCTGGTTCCTGAAGTTTCCCATCTGGCCGTGGCTGCAGTTTAAAGACTTCTACTGCATAACGAAACATCCCAGATAACACGTCCGTCCAGCCAGACCATTTCGGCTTTATGGACGTCTGAGAAAATAATGCTTTTTTTATTATTCAAAAGCTAAACAAAAAGACAGTCAATCAGTAACAGACCACACTTTTGATTAAATCAATCAGAGATGATGAAAGTAGGAAAAGAAAAGAAAAGTATCGATGACAAACTAGCACTCACTTCTTAGAAAAAATAATGTCGAAATGTACGCGTGTGTTTTTGAAAATTGCGATTCGTTTTACAATAAAATACTAGAAGACAGTGTTCTTCGACCTTTCCATTCGGTCTTCCCTTGATATTGATATCACAAAAAAAAAAAAAAATGAAAAAGTCACGTTTTCAGATGTCAAGTGTCCGGAAACAATCGTAATGATTTCCAGGTCCGCTACCGCGAAACAATAATCGGCTATAGTGGTAAAAAAATACACCTAAAGGCGTTGACTACAGTAATTTATAAACTATTAGACTGTAACAATTAGTACTATTTTGGTAATTTAAAAATAACTAAGAACTTTTTATCAATAATAATATTTTATCTTTAATACTTTTCCATAATTATGCTTCACAATGTACACTTGATACCCACCACAATTATGTATTGTCTTTTGGACTTTCTTTCAGTTAACATCCAGGTAATAATATTTTTTTTAAATTGTAAAATGTAATACCACTTCTCATTACGACAGAAATCATTTGCTAATATGTTCTTGTAGATTTCCATGTAAAATATTATTTAACCGCAAAGCCTTAAAACTAAAAACAACAACAACAAAAAATGATCAAATTTTATATCAATTGATTTTCAGGTCATACAGCATCTTGCCATAAGTTTATGAACAAACGTCATTTTCCCATTACTTTCTATGCAAAACAATCCATTTGAAATAGTTTCCGGTGACTTCATTTTAGATCTATTTTCTTAAAATTTTCAGCAATTATATTTAAAGACATACACATTTACCTCATAATTTTTTTATTCGAACCTGGTTGTTAATTAGGAAGTTACATGCATTTATTATTCTTGGTGAATTTTGCGACATCAATTCATTCGTTTTCTTAGTAAAATACCCCAAGAAAAATGTTGTTTCTTGGGATCTTATTATCACAGAAAAATCAGTTATATATTTTTTTAAAATAAAAATTATATTTATTAGTGTTCTAAGAGAAAATGATATATGACCATTCGACAGGGGGATGCTTACTCCTCCAAGCCACCTGATTCCAGCTCTTGGTTTCCAGAGGTCCGTATTTGTCCATTATTACCAGATTTGTATCTATATCCTGGACATCCTAAAGATTTATACTTTTTGTATATATATATATATATATATATATATATATAATATATATATATATATATATATATATATATATATATATATATTATATTTAAAAGAAATTGATTAAAACATACTCAGGACAATGATTTGGAAAAAGGTTAATTTTACCATAAAATTAATTGGAAAATGACTTTGATTCATAAACTTATGGCACCATATGTACGTAAATCCCTCTACTCGTAGTTGGAAACATATACATGTCCATCTCTGATATATGAGTTAGCGTGCACTTCAGTTTACCAATATAAATACTTTTTTTCTAATTATATAGTGTATTCTTCCATTAGAAAAGAGCTGTACCTAAACAGTAATAATATAAAAAAACCCACAATTGTAGCATTTGCCCTTACCTTCGTGATTTCTTCGACTTCCAGTGGTAGCTCGCCACTGGTGCAGCTGGAATTTTCTGCGCAATGTTCTGGGAATTCCTTGTCGAATTTGAACTGGATATTTTTTGTTACCTCATGGCCATTATAAGACTCTGTACTTACTACAATATTGTTATCCAAATTCTTCAGGGTGCGAAAACCTCCATTCCTTGCTTTGAATGTGATACTAAAGCTGAAATAAAGATTTGATAAACATTTTAAAGCTTCATTGAAGGGAAGAAAGTCTAAAATACTAAAGTTTACTGTATATTCGTTTCTTCATTGATTACAGACCTGAAAAGTTACTGATACTTAGTTTCATTATTGGTAATAATGTTTTAATTCAAAACTTGATTATTTAAAACTTGTTTATCCTACGAGATGGGAGAGTGAGTGGTATCATGTTAGTTATCTCCCTTTATCTACAAACCGATAAACTATAGTGAAATTTCTGAATGAAACTGAAACTATATATCGAATTGCAGCAATATATCATAGAATTACCGCAATATATCGTAGAATTACCACTCGATATCACTAGAATGTCGCTAGATGTCGTAATATTAAGATTATAACGGTTGCCGCCGTATGTCATAGGTTTGCCTCAATATATCGTAGAATTGCCGCTCGATATCACTAGATTGTCGCTAGATGTCGTAATATTACCATTATAACGGTTACCGCAGTATATCATAGGATTGCCGCAATATATCGTAGAACTGCCGTTCGATATCACCAGATTGTCGCTAGATTTTGTAATATTACGATTATAACGGTTGCCGCAATATATCATAGGATTGCCGCAATATTTCGTAAGATTGCTCGATATCACCAGATTGTCGCTATATGTCGTAATATCAGAGACCAGCTAACATTCAAAATAGCAGCTCCGCTTTCCCTACACTTTTTCAACCAACCAATATCGGGGGTATTTAGTTGTCTCTGACCGGTACTTACATATCACCCGAATCCAGCCTGTACTGAACGTTGTTATCCACTATTGTACAGTCTATGACCTCACTGCCGATAGGATTCGTTTCCGTAATTCCGCAGTCGTAAGTTTTGTCAAAAACTGTGAGCCTGTCTGCATCACCTTCAATGTATTAATCAAAGAAAATCATTGGGAATGTTTTCTTTTTCATACTTTGGGTTTCATTAAGTAAACATGTATTTCATGCTAGCAGTAGATACATTTATCACGCTAAAATCACATTAAGACGTAAAATTTACCAAAACGCTGTTGCTTTTCTAAGGTTAAATCTCAATAATCTGTATTAAAAGGAGAAAACTACTTTACTGAGAAAATCCTGAAAATGAGATACACCTAATTTTTATCCCAACAAACTAGATCAAATGAGAATACTTTTTAACTGCGCCTAATTTCAAATAATGAGTAAACATTTGCAAGATAAATTCAAGTTGTTGTCAATAACCGCTGATAATGCTTGACACAAATCTCCTACCATTGTTCGGAGCTTATGTAATAACAATAGGTGTTACATAAACGTTTCACTGTGTCGCAGTGATAGCAATAATGAGTTAAACTTAGTTTTCCTCCAGTTAAAACATTTTTTACCTCGTTAATGTGATTTTGACGTAACATATGTGTTAATATATATCTCATTGACAAGCAAATATCCTTCATAATGTTTATCAGTCAATTTTTATTTTCCAAGATATAAAATTATTACATGCATGTGCAATTAATACAGTTACAATACAAATTTCAATACA
>BROG01001850.1:0-25279 GCA_030159075.1 Atrina japonica | reverse complement strand
ATATTTCTGAAAAGTCTGAACACTTGCAATGTGCGCGTTTGTCTCCTAATTGAAATTCTGTACTTATCAGATATTTCTGAAGAGACTAAACACCTCCAAGGTGCAAGGTGGTCTACTAAGGGAAGTGCCTTTTAGGCGAGATTTCACTGTATATTGTAGTTTGAATAATTTTACTCGAGATTATGGCCAATTGTGTACTGTTATGTTTCATATATGAAAGTAAGTAACCGTCAGAAAGGTCGAGGGTCAAATCTGTATCTAAACGATTGTTGGACGGATGTTGCGTCACGTTTTGCCACGGAGTGCCGCCATCACAAAATGTAAACCTACCGTTGAATTAATCGCCACATTATTTCTGCCGTTACGAAATGTAAACCTACCGTTGAATTAATCGTCACATTATGTCCGCCTTCAAATCATTGTTTCATTTAACATATGTATATGTTCTACAATCTCTGCAATATAGCTGTCATTTTATTTGCTTACAATATTCACCGCAATAATTGTATTCAGTTGTGCGTTGTCAATGTCAATCATTACACAATACATTTACTAGTTTGAAAGTTTCCTTTATCAAGTTTTGTAACGCATTTTAAATAACTGAATGTATTTTGGTTACGTTTAAATCTGTGTACACATAAGCGTTAACATATTTGGCACTTTGAAAATCTAAACATAACAAAAGACTCACTGCATTGGCATTAGTCCATAGCACAGATCACTAGATACAGTATTTCAATTTAAGCTAGTTACATATCCATATAAATGGAAACTTTTTGGCGGAATATAAATCGACAAAAAGTAAAATCATTAGTTTTACCAAGTATTAAAAAGGTATTGACCTGCTTACAGATGATCTCAATGAATCAGGTGTGAAAGTAATTACATTGCACCTCATTAATAATTGATTTAGTTATTCACTATTCTAATGAAGTATAACAAACGCTAGAAAACTTACATAGTGGACAGGCAGGGGTATATATAGTTTAATAAAATGCATTAATGAAATACAAGTAATTAACATATGTTAGTACACAACATGTTTTATTATCAAACACCGATTTGATGTAATTCATTATCGTTTCAAGTGAAAGGCGTTTCCGTATGTAACTGGTAACAGTAACGCAGATGCAAACGAACGGTGTAAAATGTGTACTTTGGTTATTAGATCATTGGTTGCATGACTACTGCATATAATTATGCACAACAATTAATACCAGCGCCAACAATTTGAAAATCATCATATATATCTATATATAGTTATATTTATATTCACTATTCAATATGTTGTATGTAAAGTGTACGAAATGGAAATGGAAATGGAAAATCCATTCATGCTATAAATAGTACAATTACTAGGTAAACTATTTATGCCCACTGCAGAAATACATCATTTTACTTGCATTATATAGGTATGTGATTTTAAAAAACATATTGAGATAAATTAAAGCACAAGCACAAACAATACTTGATATATATATATAAATATATATATATATACTGTGTATTGATTCATACTTAGTGAGATATATTTCCTATATTTGTATCTTAACATAGAGAGTGTTGAGAAAACCAAACATACGAAAAAAGCAGGGGATGAATTGCAACGAAAATCAGGAAATAATTTGTTTACATGTATAGACACCTTGTGTCAACCGCAAGTCATAACGATTTATAGGGATCATTCTGTCCGTCGTATAGTCATATTTAAAGTTATGCAGGACTGTTATGCTGATATGTTCAATCCAAACCAAATTGTCTACCGCTAAATATGCCTGTAAAATTTAAACGATGTCAGTGGCATATATCAATAGCAACTATATAACTTGTTGCACGTTTAGAATATATAGTATACACGTTGATGCTATACTTTGAATCATTGTTTTTAAATTTTTAATGTTCTCCACGTCTTATTTAAATAACATGTAATAGTTTTGAAAAGTCTTTGCAGTATAAGATCAGTTCTATAGACACAACATATGCCAAAGTAACAACCGAGGAAAGGATCGTGAGACAAAATACAACGCGGGAGCAGAATTTGTCAAATATAAACCTCTGAAAACTCAGAGATGGGATCATGTATCATGATAAACTGAATATGAATAATTTAAAAGAATAGAGTAAAAAAGGCTGGGGTCAGTATAAAAGAGACGGAGAACGACTCATATTCTATTTAATATCCATACGCTATCACAAATTTAAACAAAATACAAACAGTTTTAAATCCAAATTCGTCTATGTGCGAGTGACGTAAAACTATTTTTTCCCAATTTCATTTTTCACAATTTCTGTATATTCTCTACTGAATTATGTTTCATCTGAATAATTTCCCTTCAAGTAATGATACCCTAATTAATTTTGTAGATGTCATGTGCAAGTCAGGTCAAAGTTTGTTTCTTTAAAAATATTTAGATGAAATTTATGTGGCGTAAGGTATCTGAATAGGATATGTGATATGTATGGATGTTATGGATACTATTATTACCTGGTAACTTGATTATGATCTGTCCTAATAATACGAGCATTGAGAGATATCATTGATCGTACTGAAATGGGTAGTTAATCTGTAAACAGTGTGAATATCCAACTGCATAATGCCGATGAAATTGAACGAAACAAAACGGAGAGACTGCTGAATCGGTATCTACAGTTAACAATGCGAGACAGATCAGCATATTGTCTGATATCTATAGAATACTAAATTGGTTAATATACATTTACGATGCATTTTCAGTTTAATGTTTAAATGTAATTTCCATCTGCTGCTACTCATAATACTTTGATAAAACATAAATGTCTCATTATTTATACCTGCAAATTACCAAGCACACATAAACCATTTTAAACACATTATGCAAACACATATTAAACATAGTTGTATAATTAATTGTAATGGTGTCAATGATTTTATAATATAATTTGGTAAATTAAAGAATCCAATCCGATGAACTGAAATCGTTACATGGTTCATTAGGAACGGCATGGTAATGTCTAAATGAAGTTGCAAGGATGTTCTTGAATGTCTAAATTAGCTTTGCAGTCTTAGTATAAGAATATAACAAACACTGTATATCTAAGGTAAAAGCACGGGTACAGACGAGATATGTATGACAGACAGTCATCTGGGAACATACGGACAAAGGTACAATTTTAATGTAGACATATACATTGACACAAAGGATTGTTAACTTACAGCAGAACAATGAAGTCAACAGGTATCAAAGGTACAATTAGTCGACATACAGACATACAGACTTAGTGATAGTAACCTTCATTGTGAAAAACAATTGACGCACAGGATACGGGAAAGGTGAAACTTATCTAAATATACCATATATATAGACAACATACACGAACATATATAAAATGTATATATACAAATCAACTCGTATAGACCTGCACTACACATACATATCATGATATATCTGCAGACAAATAAATTAGAAGGAGATACAAAAGATGCTCACAGGTTTGAATATTGCTATATACACAGGGGAAGCAAACATTTGAAATAGATACAGGGCAATAAACATTGAAATGATATAGTTGAATTCAGAATGCACTATTTTCATCTATTCATGAAGTCATTATTTGTGACACGGCAAAGGCGTCGCTTAGATCAGATGAAATGACACACATCTATATATTAGTATGATTGTGGTATACTTTTAAACGTACATTGTCTACTAATAAATAGCACCTTCGGTGTGTGTACCCCAACGCAAACAGATTATTTTACAGAACTGCACCGAAACAATAGCAGGGCATACCAAAGGAGATGTAAGAAGAACTATACTTACTTCTGCACAGCGGTTTAGAGCATTAGACTCACATCTGTACTATTCCTTGAATAACGATTTTTGTGAGAGTTCATAAACGTTTCAACACAGTTCCGACATTCATATTATCTAAACACTTCAGTAACATGTCATGATCTCTTTTTTAAAAAATAGTTTACAACCGTTTGACTTACGTTCATCAACCTATACGCTAACACTCCTACCGTATACTTTTACAGAATATACAATGCAAAACTGAGCTTCAACATGTGTGCCAATTTGAAAATTACCAATGGGTTATATTTATATCTGGCATTTAATATAACACACCGAAAGCACATTTAAACGGAAAACACATTCCATCTTTAAATAGTAATAATACCTGTTGAATTATGTATGTTTTTTGTAAATGCACAACAGTAACATATCACACTGGTCATAGAACAACAAGTTGGGTCATCTGTGTCCGTCATCTCTCTATCTCTCTGTCTATATGCCTACCATAGTGACCTATTATAGACTCCATAACCTACAGATGTGTTTAGTCTTTGTCTTGCATGGCCAGTTCTTAGTGGTGGAAGAGGACCACCGTTACAATATACCTTTGGTCATAGAACAACAAGTAGGGTCATTTGTTCCTGTTATCTCTCTAATTGTCTGCCTATCACGTTTTGTCCGCCATTATGAAATGTCCTCATTTTCTTGGAAAATCATTTAGATGTGTCCACTGTCCTACAAAATCGTCATGTAATATTCGCCTTCACGAAGTGTAAACCTATCTTTGAATTAATCGTCATATTATGTTTGCCTTCAAACCCTAGTTTCATTAACAATTTATATGTTCTCCAATCTCATAATGTGGCTCTCATTTTATTTGTTTACGATGCTAAACGCAATTATTATTCAGCTTTGCGATATCAATGTTAGCCATTGCCCAAAACATTTGCTAGTTTCATAGCATCATTCATCACGTTTTGTATACCGTTCTGTATAACTGAACATATTTTGCTACGTATAAAACATTGTACATATAAGTGTTTACATGTTTGACAATTTGAAAATCATATCTATATCGGATATTCAATATACCAAATGGAATGTACAAGGGTCATTTCAAATATCCTATGACGCCGAGTTTAATTCGCAGACCATGTCATACCAAAGAATTGAAAACTGGTTGTGACTTGTATCTTCTCCAAGCCATGTACACACTTAATACAAAGGTCTTGGAGGAAACTTTAAAGCGTGAGTCAGTGCTACGGAAACGTAACTGAAGCGTCAGTGGATTGGCATCAGTCTATAGCACGGATCACTAGATACAGTTTTTCACTATATTTGACATCTCCATACAAATGAAAACTTTGTGGCGGGAATATAAATCAACAAAAAGTAAAATTATTAGTTTTACCAAGTATTAAAAAGATATTGACCTGCTTACAGATGATCTCAATGAATCAGGTGTGAAAGTAATTACATTGCACCTCATTAATGAATATTTACATACCGACTGCAATTCCCTTCATTGCAGGTATATAGAGCGATATATTTCATATTCCGCTCAACACAGTCACGTGTCCCGAGTATTAACCACTTTACTTTTCAGGGTAAGAATACATGAACGAATCAATAAAGAATAGAATATCACATTTTTATTTCTTATATATTTAATCTTAAACGTTATACATTGGCCTACCACAAAACAAATAAAAATCACAGAGAGAAATCGGAAACACGAGACTACATCTGTAGCACAATGCACAGCCTACAGGCCCATATCGCGATATATCTAGGTCATGTTATGACCAGAACCACAGACCACCGTCGGCTTCATAGTTACGACAGAAACAAAGTAAGGCCTATTGCAACTTTGTCAAGCATCTCTTGATAAACAAGTCGATTTGTTTACCTTCACTGGATATTCCTATCAGAAACAATTCGTCACCCGCATCGTGTGAAATTAGGTCGAGTGAAATGGGCCTACTTACGTAGGTTACGTACTGATCAGTCATCGTGTTTCCCAGCTGCTTGGTAAAAATATAAAAATCTCAGATACCAAAGTATAAATCAATAGGATGTCCAGGACATAGATACAAATCCGGTAAAAATGAACAAACACGGACATCTGGAAACCAAGAGGTGGGATCAGGTGCCATGGAGGAGTAAGCATCCCCTGTCGACCGGTCACACCCGCCGTGAGTCCAATGAAATACGTGAGGAGTGTATCCTCGTCACAATTGGTACAGACGTCTCAACAACCGCCAACGAAAAGGCAACTCAACATTTCACTTGGTGAAACAGAGTAGTCGCAAACAAGACTATTATACCGACCGTAAAACATGCGGAACGTTGACATTAAACGTGGTTTTCGATATCCCAGTGTCAATAATATGTCAGTGAGTAGTCTACCTCTGTATATGAAATTTTCATATGTTGTGCACGCCCTGGCATATCGGATCATTTGTGAAATATACACTCCATATGCAGGTGACTGAGGTATATTACTACTTAAATGTGGAAAATGTACGATGGGTCAGCCGAAATCGTCGCGTTTATCGTATAGCTTCGTTGCTAATTTCCCGTCTGTGTTTATATTAAGTAAAATGTCTAAGTATGAAGCGTGTGTGCTTGATTCTGTTGTATCTTTAATTTCTAGTTCGCTGGGATATATCGCATTGACATATGTATGAAAATTGTCATTATCAATTGAGAAAACGTCCTCGATATATCTCAATGTCAAATTAAAAGACACCGCTAGCTTTTTCTTCTTTTGATTCAGCAGTTTCTGAATGAAGTCTGCTTCGTATGAATAAACGAACAGCTCGGCCAATAAAGGAGCATTTCATTTAGTATTTGCGGTCGAAGTGCTGCACAGAATATTTTTTTCCATAATACATTGCCTTTATACTCGATGAAGTCGAAAAAATGAAAAACAATCCTTAATTGATTTAGTTATTCACTATTCTAATGAAGTATAATAAACGCCAGGAAATTAACATAGGGATACAGTCAGCGGATATGTATAGTTTAATGAAATACATAAAGGAAATGTAATGAATTTAAATATTATTTGTTATAAAACACCGATTTATTTAAATCACTATCGTATCAAGTGAAGGGCGTTTTCATAAAGAATTGGTAACAGCAACGCACATGTAAACTAACAGTGAAAAATGAGTACTTTGGTTATTAGATAATTGGTAACATGATTACTGGGAATAATATATAACTGTATCTGTTATATCATACAATGACGTATTTACTTAAGTTTACTAAATTAAATGATGAATGGTGAGATTCTTTATAAAAAATAAACAAATTAACGTGCTCGTGTACATATCACATCGTCGTCATTCCTCGTATAAATTATTAGTGAGAAATTGTCCTCACATGTATAGTCATTAATGTTTAAAAAAACGGAAACACTGATACACACATATTTCTAAATTACAAACACTAAAGTAAGTATTCACCTTTTGTATTTTATTTTTCTGAAACTGTTTAACTATGTATGTCTGACTTTCTGTATAGACGTATCCTGACGCAATTATATAGAACGACAATGAATACCAGCATTAACCTGTTTGTCGAAAATTTGAAAATTACCAGTGAGTTATATTTATATCTGCTATTCAGTATACTGTCTGTAAAGTGTACGTAAATGGAAAACCCATTCATGCTATCAATAGTACAAATACTTGGTAAATTATTTATGCCCCCCTTTAAATCTTTCACAATATAAAAATATCAGATACTAAAGTATAAATCAATAGAATGTCCAGGACAAAGATACAAATCCGGTAAAAATGGACAAACACGTACCTCTGGAAACCAAGAGGTGTGACCATGTGTAATGGAAGAGTAAGTATCCCCTGTCGACCGGGCACACCCGCCGAGAGTCCCAGTCATGTCCAATGAAATACGTGAGGAGTGAATCCTCGTTACAATGGGTACAGACGTCTCAACAACCGATAACGAAAAGGCATTTTAACATTTCACTTAGTGAAACACACTAATCGCAAACAGGACTATTATACCGACCATAAAATTTGAGGAACGTTGACATTAAACGCTGTTTTCGATATCACTGTGTCAATAATTTGTCAGTGAGTAGTTTACCTCTGCATATGAAATATTCATATGTTGTACACGGCCTGGCATATCGGATCATTTGTGAAATATAACCTCCATATGGGAGTGAATGAGACATGTTACTACTTAAATGTGGAACATTTACGATGGGAAAGCCGAAATCGTCGCGATTGTCGTATAGCTTAGTTGCTAATTTCCAGTCTGTGTCTATATTAAGTAAAATATCTAAGTATGAAGCGTGTGTGCTTTATCTGTTGTATCTTTAATTTCTAGTTCGCTGTGATATATCGCATTGACATATGTATGAAAATTGTCATTATTAATTTACAAAATACCGTCGTTATATCTAAATGTCAAATTAAAGGACACTGCTAACTTGTCTTCTTTTGATTCAAAAGTTTCTGAATGAAGTCTGCTTCGTATGAATAAAGGAACAGGTCAGCAAATAAAGGGGTACAATTGGTCCCCATAGGAATGCCGACAGTTTGTTGAAAGACCACGTCTCCGAATATTCCAAATATATTTTCTATCAGAAATTCCAGCATGTTTTTATATCAACTTCAGTATATTTATGTGTAGAGTGGTGTTTGACAAAATAAGTATCCTGATAACTAGATCACTAGATATTTAAATTTTCGGGTTCCACCTTTAGTGAAAAAACAGTTGTCTATGATGCTAAAAAAGTCTTTCTTAATTCTTTATGTGGAATTTTTGTGTATAGAGTAGAAAATTCATATGTTTTGATATTGTGAATTCGAGAAAAAATGTGTTCCTTCAAAAGTTCTAAAAGCTGTTTAGATATTTTTTGGTATCCACATTTGATTTACACCGCCTCTGGAATAAGCAACTACACAGTATTGTTGGAGTTTCTCCTTAACGGCTGTGAATATCTTGGTAAGGAGTAAAGATAAAGGTTTGGTAGAACATTTGCTGTATCCTGCTATGTATCTTTGCTTTTATTGGGTTCCATGACGTTTAGATATCCTATTTAAATACGGTAGCTCAAAATCGTGTGATTTTGTAGGATTTCACCCTTTGAAAGTGAGCGACGCGTGTATGTAGGATTACCAAAAATTCGTATTAAACCCAAATTCTTCTAATAAACATTTATAGTGATGTGTCTTACAAATATATCTATATTATTTGAGTCTTTGTCCGCTGGTACTAGTATATATTGGTCATGTAATATATCCAGTTCAGTTACTAATTCTGGATCACTAAATACAGAGGGATAACGTGTTTTCATACTCCCATTAAGTTTTCGAATACGATATTTCATCAACCATCATGTGGCTTTTAGTCATTCAGACAAAGTGTTTTACGTCTTCATGTTTGGCCCATCGTCTGGGATAATATAGATTTCAGAATTCATAACTAAACTGAAATTCTGACACCAATTAAAGGAACTGAATATCTGAGTGGTATGCTATTTTTTTTCTTCTTTAGGACCAGTCCATTACGGTCTGTAGAGTAGAACGGGTTAAATATACATCATATTACATGCATTGTATAGATATATGATTTTAAATGCATTGAGAAGAATTAAAACACAAACACAACCAAGACTTAATTCATGTCTACTGTGTGTTACATATCAATGAAATCTCTAACTTATGTTTCACACTACATGCAATGTATTAAAAAAGAATCAATTAGACAAGGCTGGAATCAGTATAAAAGAGATGGAGAACGACTAATATTCTGTTTAATAGTCATACCCTATCACAAATCTAAACAAAATACAGACATTTTTAAATCCAAATCTGTCTATGTTCGAGTGACGTAAAACTATTTATTTCCCAATTTATGTATATTCTCTACTGAATTATGTTTCATCTAAATAATTTTCCCTCAAGTAATGATACCCTAAATATTTTTGTAGATGTCATTTAGAGGTCAGGTCAAAGGTTGTTTCCTTCAAAACATTCAGATAAAATTTATGAGGCGTCCGAATAGGATATGTGATATTTATGGGTGTTAATATTATTATAATAATATATAATATAATATTATTGCCTGGTAACTTGTTTGTGATCTGTCCTAATATAAAGAGCATTGGGAAATATCATTAATCGTATTGATATGGATAGTTAATCTGAAATAAGTTTGAATATCGTACTGCATAATACAAATAAAATTTAACGAAAGAAACGAACAGACTGCTGAATTCGTATCTACAGTTAACAATACGAGACAGATCAGCATATTATCTGCTATCTATAGAATACTGCATTGGTAAATATGCATTTCCGATGCATTTTCAGTTTAATGAATTGAATGTAATTTCCTTCTGCTGGTACTCATAATACTTTGACAAAACTTAAATGCCTCATTATTTATACCCGCAAATTACCAAGCACACACAAACCATTTTAAACACATTATGCAAACAAATATTAAAAATTGTTGTATAATTAATTGTAATGGTGTCAATGATTTTATAATATAATTTGTTAAATTAAAGAATCCAATCCGATGACCAGAAATCGTTACATGGTTCATTAGGAACGGCATGATAATGTCTAAATGAAGTTGCAAGAAGGTTCTTGAATGTCTAAATTAGCTTTGCAGTCTTAGTATAAGAATATAACAAACACTGTATATTTAAAGTAAAAGCACAGGTACAGAGGAGATATACATGACAGTCAGTCATCTGGAAACATACGCACAAAAGTACAATTTACACGTACATATCATGACATAACGGAAGACAAAATCAATACGATGGAGATACAGAACATACTCACAGGTTTGAAGATCCCTATACACATGGACAGCAATCAATCGAAATAAATACAGGGCAAATAAATAATAACATGGCATAGGTGAATTCAGAATGTTCGCAATGTTTTCATCTATTCATGAAGTCATTATTTGTGATGCGGCAAAGGCGTCGCTTAGATCAGATGAAATGACACACATCTATACATTAGTATGATTGTGGTATATTCTTTAAACGCATATTGTCTTCTAATAAATAACACCTTCGGTGTGTGTACCCCAACACAAACAGATTAATTTACAGGAACTGCACCGAAAGTATAGCAGGACAAACCAAAGGAGATGTAAGACGAACTATATTTCTGAACAGCAGTTTAGAACATTAGACTCAGATCTAGACTATTCCTTGAATAACATTTTTTTTTTGAGAAAGTTCTTAAACGTTTCCACACATTTCCGACATTCGTATTATCTAAACACTTGAGTAACACGCCATGATTTCTTTTTTAAAACATATTTTAAAAATGTTTTACTATTTGTGACTTATGTTCATCCTCCTGTACGCTAACACTCCTACCGTATACTTTTACAGAATATACAATGCAAAAATGAGCTTCCACATGTGTGCCAATTTGAAAATTACCAATGGGTTATATTTATATCTGGCATTCAATATAACACACCGAAAGCACATTTAAACGGAAAACACATTCCATCTTTAAATAGTAATATTACCTGTTGAGTTATTTATGTTCTTTGTAAATGCACAACAGTAACACATCACACTGGTCATAGAACAACAAGTTGGGTCATCTGTGTCCGTCATCTCTCTATCTCTCTGTCTATCTGCCTACCATAGTGACCTATTATAGACTCCATAACCTACAGATGTGTTTAGTCTTTGTTTTTTATGACCAGTGTTTAATGGTGGAAGCGAATCCCTGTTACAATATACCTTTGGAAGAAACACACACGCCTTCTGCAAGTAAATTCGCATTGTTCTCACCAAAATTAGCTTAGGTTCCAGTGGGAATACAACCGTTGTAGGACAGGGAACGTTTTAAATTATGATAGTCTAGCCACACGGTCACGGAATATATACACCGGTGTGTGTCCGTCACAGAGAGGTCACATATAATTTTAATATACAGAAAACTAAATAAAAGTTAGTGGAGATAACGTCAAAATAAGAAGGGTGACTGCTCTCCAAACCTTAAATTTTGAAAACAATACGTAAATTATTACTGGTTTATAATATACTTAAAACAATATAATTATTGATAATTACAATATATTTTTTACTTTCTTGAATAGTTTAAAACTATCAAGTATTATTCAAAGTACTCCCTTTTATCTGAAGTAAGCATATATATCTATTAATATATGGACGAGATAAAACAATCATTTTTTGAAATCGCTCCATTGATCGCATGACGGAACTTGTTTAATTGGAAAGGTGTATCATTTAACAGTGTTTATTTGACCCCTAGTATTTCCACATACCATCAGTATATCAAAGGTATTTACAATCAATTATCAAAAGGTACACGGTGATCATTTTTATCAACAACAAAAAAGAGCATTGGTTCTTGTTTGATACTGTTATATAATCGAATGGCATTATTTGGTTGCAATAATATCTCGCCTTCATCTAGAAACACACACCTTACGGTTAAGGTTTGCCAACCTACTGAAGTGTGTCCGTTAAAGGTATATACGAACAAGCGTCATAGGATGATGATATATATTTTAAATGTTTACATCTAAAGAAGGTTGTTATATAGGAACGACGGTATAATATATCATCTGTTACATTTTGTCGCCATTCAAATAATTCAATTTGCAACATTATAATCACTGACATACAACCGTCAATAAGAAAGCACGGCTATGTTACACCATAACACTATTAAATGTTAATACACTAGGTACGTTTTATCAGTGATCCTGTATGTTTTAACTAGAAGGGGACATATAACTATGTCATCATAGACTTCAGGTATTACATATCAACAACATTATAAAAGCGGTTTCCTCTGTATCATCAGACTGCCAGCGACCGTTGTGGCGGATTGATTCAACGTATGTGTACTTCGAGTTGAATCCATCGCTACGACGAGGAAGTACAGGTATCAGCTGATACGGATACTAAAATAAGGTTTTTTTTATTACACAACCCTTATTTATTAAAATGTATACACAAAACTCAAGTTATTTCCGCTTTTAATTACATCTTCAAAAATTTTGGAAGACTCATATCATATTTAGAAATGTAGCTACGGTGAAGCTGTGTATCCAACTGCAATGAAGTTTGTAATTTTAGTTATCTGATTCATTTAAAAACATTTTGAATAACAAATTGCACAATGCTAGAGTGATTGTAATGAAACCCGAACACAACACAACCAACCATTAATTCATTTATATATAATATATACATATTTTGAAACATTTTGATTAACATTATTTTCACGGCGGGTGTCACCGATCGACAGGGGATCTTGCTCTTTCATGGCACCTGATCCCATCCCTTGGTTTCAAGAGGTCCAAGTTTGTCCATTTATACCGGATTTGTATCTATGTTCAAGACATTCTATTGATTGATACTTTAGTATCTGAGTTTTTTATATTTCATTATCTAATTTGTGCTTCCTAAAGTTTCTCTACCCTAAATATTGTAACAAATCACAAATATATTTGACAAAATATAACAAATTTATTTGGCACTGCAATTTCGGAGCACCTAAAGAAATTGTAAATGATCCAATATTCATGATTTTCCCCAAATTGATGTTAAAAAGTGTGCTATTTCACAGGATCAAATTTATAATCACAAATACTGTGGATATAGTTGTCACTTGATGAAGTTATATTTTAGATTGGGTTCGGGAACATTTCAATATCGCTTCTGGTGAATGGTACACATCCAGGGGAGGTACAGTTAAACACAATGATATCAAAAGGACAATTCAATCACTTATATGACACTGCTAACTAAAAAGAAATACAAATGCAATAAGGTGTATGTTACATCGTGCATGAGATCAAATGGAGCGTAGTGCAAAACACAGGGTTGTTTTAAATGTAAATGAACTTCTCTGAAGAAACATGTAAGTCCACTACAGTTATTTGGGGTTTAAATGTTGTTTTACTTCAAAATGTTTATGTGATTTACGTGTGAATGAGATTTTGATTTGCTACTTCTCAACTGTGAGAACGCAGATACATATACTTTTAAGCAGTGGGTATCCTTTAAGTCAACATTTAAGACACCGCAAGTCCTATATTTGGTATGTGTATGAATTTACTGTACTTCCAAATTATACTCAGTTAAACAGATCTATCAAACCATAATTATAATGTTATATATATAAAAGTCTAGAGCCAAACTCTAACCTGTCTGTGGTGATTTTAGAATAACCAGTGTGCTATATTTATACCGGTTGTTGTGTATACCATACTGCATTTTCATATACAGCTGAATATCCATTCATTATTGTTTTATTAAAACTACTACTTAGTAAATTACTCATGCATTTTGCGTTTAAATATATCGTCTAAACCGACCACATAGGTAGTATTGGATAACTTGTTGTTTTATATTATCATGCACTCTGTATAAACACATACCCAAAGCCAGATTACAACAAACAAATGCCACTAAATAAGCGGGCTACATTGATTGATAAATGTGAATTTCAAAGCTTTTATTTTAAAATCAAAGCATTGACCTTGTTCCGGGAGATTAATATGAATTGGATCTAAATGAAACTTTAATTAGCTCAGTGAATCGTTATATCAGTTGTACATTTTTATGATTACGTATTACAGACATAAGGACGTAACATAGGGACATGAGTATTAGATGATAAAACCGGCATACTGCCATGGTGCAATAACATGCAGTATAGGTATTATAAACATGCAAACACACACAAAGTGTCATTAACATATAGGACTGTCGATGCAGGTAGCATGTATTACATATGAGTTTGTATACACAATTGATACAGATGTCATACAGAGACAGTAAAATGGTGCAGCTGACATAGACATGACTTACAAGTATATCACGGGTAGGCTGAAATAAAGGGCATCTCAGATGATATACATTATATACTCCGATACTCCACGTGTGAACGGTTTGTCTTTTTTCAGTGGTAAGAAATAACTAGGCATGCATTATAATGAAAGGAAAATGACGCTGAAACAATATACGGATATAGGTTATTTGGCATTGGGTATAAACATAATTTGGCACCTGCACATTTCTGTCACGATACATATTATACTGTGAATTACCGGTCACACTTGGATACTCATGTTTATTACATTCACGTGATCAGTATATTTGTATATGTCTCCTGTGTTTCGCTAAATACGGAAGTCTCTCTATAACGACTATTTTGATTAGGTATAGGCTGATAGACATCTTTGTAACAAATATTAAGTTAGGTAATACAATAAATTATTTTCATCATCATCATTATTATTATTATTATTATTATTATTATTACTATTATTATTATTATTATTATTATTGTTATTATTATTATTATTATTATTATCATTATCATTAATTATTATTATTATACAATGAGTAAATAAATTAATCATAATTATTATTTATTTATATATTTATTTATTTATTTATTTATTTATTTATTTATTTATTTATTTATTTATTTATTTATATTTATCCTCTTACTATATTTTCTTACCTAATATTTCTTATTATCCCTATAAAAACTGGGACATGCACAAGTTTATACTGGTCCAGTATTTCCATATGTACACACACACACACACACACACACACACACACACACACACACACACACACACACACACACACACACACACACACAAATAGTATATAATAATGTGTATATGTACACTATTATATTCGATGAAATGCATGATTGCTGAAGATATGGGGCGAATAACATGCTACATAAGGATAATTATCATGTACACACAGCTGTTGTTTTATATCAATATTTGTGTGTCTGTATGTATATGTATGTGCACATGTAGGTAAATGTTTGTATTTATCCATGTATGTGCATGTATGTGTGCATATCTATACATACATGGCGGAGTTTCCGCCGTCACAAAATGTCCGCATTTTTATTGCAAAATCGTTAAGGTATGACCACTGTCACGAAATGTCTGCATTATTTTTTACAAAATCGTCATGTCATTTCCGCCTTTACGAAATACAAACCTACCTTTGGATTATTTTTTACATTTTTCCGCCTTTACGAAATGTAAATCTACTTTTTAATAAATCGTCACATTATTTCCGCTATATGATTTGTAATCCTACATTTGAGTTAATCGTCACATTATGGCCGCCTTCAAATCATAGTTTCATTTAACATACTTATATGTTCTAAAAATCTCAAAAATATGGCTGTCATTTTATTTGTTTACGATATTCACTTCAATTATTGTATTCAGTTGTGCGTTGTCAATGTTAATCATTGCACAATACATTACATACTTTTAAAGGTTCCTTTATCGCGTTTTGTAAAGCGTTTTAGATAATTGAGTACCTTTTTGGCTACGTTTAAATCAATGTACACATAAGCGTTAACATATTTTACACTGTGAAAATCTACATCGGGTATTCAATATAATATACCAAGCAAGATTTAAATGGAAAGTACAGTGGTCATTTAATTTATCCTATGACACCGGGTTTATTTCCCGAACCATGTCATACTTTAAAAATGGTTATGACTTGTATCTTCTCCAAGGGCTGTACACACAGAATTAGCAGGTCTTCGAACATAGTTTGAAGCGCGGTTCTGTAATGCGGAAAGCGTGAAACGTAACAAAAGCCTCACTGCATTGACATCAGTCTATAGCACGGATCACTAGATACAGTATTTCACTTTAAGCTAGTGATACCTTCATAAATATGGAGACTTTTTGGCGGAATATAAATCAACAAAAAGTAAAATCATTAGTTTTACCAATTATTAAAAAGGTATCGACCTGTTTCCAGGGGATCGCAATGGGCTAGGTGTGAAAGTAATTATAATGCACCTCATGAATAATTGAATTAAGTTATTAACTATTCTAATGAAGTATAACAAACGCTAGGAAATTAATATAGGGGTACAGACAAGGGGTATACATAGTTTAATAAAATACATAAAGGAAATACAATTAATTTACATATGTTAGTACACAAAAAGTTTTATTATCAAATACCGATTTGATGTAATTCACTATCGTGTCAAGTGAAGGGCGTTTCCATATAGAACTGGTAAAAGTAACGCAGATGCAATCGACTGGTTAAAAAATGTGTACTATGGTTATTAGATCATTGGTTGCATGACTACTGCGAATAATGTATAACTTTATCTGTTATATTTTACAATGAATTTTTTACTTCAGTTTACTAAAGTAGTCTGATAAATGATGGAGTTGTTAATAAGAAATAAACAATGTATATGCTACGGCACAACAGATGTTTGGAGATTAAAATCACAAAAAAAAAATTGTGAGAAACAGTCCTCACAAGTTCAATTATTAAAGTTAAAAGAACGCGGATACGCATATTTCTAACATACAGACACAAACGTAAGTCGTCATATTTTCTATATTTTTCTGAAACAGTTTGATTATGTTACGTCTGTGGCCGTTTTCTTATATAGATGTACACTCACGCAAATATATAGCACAACAATTAATACAAGCGCTAACCTGCTTTCCAACAATTTGAAAATTACCAGTGAGTTATATTTATATCTGCTATTCAATATGTTGTAGATAAAGTGTATGGAAATGGAAAATCCATTCATGCTATAAATAGTACCATTACCAGGTAAATTATTAATGCCCACTGCAGAAACACATTATATTACTTGCATTGTATAGGTATGTGATTTTAAAAAAAATATTGAGATAAATTAAAACACAAACACAACCAATACTTGATACACACATATATATATATATATATATATATATATATATATATATATATATATATATATATATATATATATATATATATATATATATATATATATATAGATATATCTACTGTGTGTAACATAATAATGAATGTTCTAACTTATGTTTTGATTCATACTTAGTGCGATATATTTTCTATATTTTTATCTTAACATACAGAGTGTTGCGAAAACTAGAAACACGAAAAAAGCAGGAGATGAATCGCAGCGAAAATCAGGAAATAATCCTTTTACATGTATAGACACACCGTGTCACCCGCAAGTCATAACGATTTATAGGGATCACTCTGCCCGTGTTATACTCATATTTAAAGCTATGCAGGACTGTTTTGCTGATATGTTCAATCCAAACCAAATTGTCTACCGCTAAATATGACTGTAAAATGTAAACGTTATCAGTGGCATATATCAATAACAATTATATAATATACCTGAATGCACGTTTAGAATAAATAGTATATACGTTCATGCTATACTTTGAATCATTGCTTTGTTAATGGTTAATGCTCCCCACGTCTAACTTAAGTAACATGTCATAATTTTGAAATTTTTTTGTAGTATAAGATCAGTGCTATAGACACAACATATACCAAAGTAACAACCGGGGAAAGGATCGTGAGACAATTTACAACGCGGGTGCAAAATTTCACAAATATAAACCTCTGAAAAGTCATAGATGGGATCATGTGTCATGATAAACTGATTATGAATAATTTAAAAGAATAAATTAGACAAGGCTGGAGTCAGTATAAAAGAGACGGAGAATGACTAATATTCTGTTTAATAGCCATACTCTATCTCAAATATAAACACAATACTGACAATCTAAAATCCAAGTCTGTCTACGTTCGAATGCCGTAAGAATATTGATTTCCCAATTTCATTTTTCATAGTTTCTCTATATTTTCTACTGAATTATATTTCATCTGGATGATTTCCCCTCAAGTAATGATACTCGAAATATTTTGTAGATGTCATGTGCAGGTCAGGTCAAAGGTTGCTTCCTTCAAAACATTTAGATTAAATTGTTTTTGCGTAAAGTACCTGAATAGGATATGCGATATTTATGGATGCTATGGATACTATTATTCCCTGGTAACGTGCTTGTTTCCTAATATAAAGAACATTTGGAAATATCATTGTGATCTGTTCTAATATAAAGAACATCGGGAAATATGATTGATCGTATTGATATGGATAGCTAATCCGAAATTAGTGTGAATATCGTACTGCATAATACCGATGAAATTGAACGAAACAAAACGAACGGGTGGCTGAATTCGTATCTACAATACGAGACAGATCAGCATATTTTCTGATATCTATAGAATTCTAAATTGGTAAATATACATTTTCGATGCATTTTTATTTTAATGTTTAAATTTAATTTCCATCTGCTGCTCCTCATAATACTTTGCCAAAACATAATTGCCGCATTATTTATACCCACAAATTACCAAGCACACATAACCCATTTTAAATACATTATGCAAAGACATATTAAACGGTGTTGTATAATTAATTGTAATGGTATCAATGATTTTATAATATAATTTTGTGAAACAAAGAATCCAATCCGATGAACTGAAATCGCATTAGATACGGCATGATAATGTCTAAATGGAGGTGCAAGAAGATTCTTGAATGTCTAAATATGTTGTGCAGTCTTAGTATAATAATATAACAAACAGTGTATATTTAAAGCAAAAGCACAGGTACAGAGTAGATAAACATGGCGGACAGTCATCTGGAAACATACGTTCAAAATTACAATTTTAATGTAGACATATACATTCACACAAGGATCGTTAACATACAGCAGAACAATGAAGTCAACAGGTATCAAAGGTACAATTAGTCGACATACAGACATACAGACTTAGTGATAGTAACCTTCATAGTGAAAAGCAATTGATGCACAGGATACGGGAAAGGTGAAACTAACCTAAATATACCATATATATTGATAACAAGTAAAATGCAATAACCATAGACAACATACAGCAACATAAATACAGGGTATATAAAAAATTAACTCGGATAGACATGAACTACACGTACATATCATGACATAACTGAAGACAAAATAAATGCTAAGGAGATACAGAACATACTCACAGGTTTGAAAATTGCTATACACAGGGACAGCATGTAATCGAAATAAATATAGATCAAATAAATAATGACATGACATCTATACATTAGTATGATTGTGGTATGTTTTTAAACGTACATTGTCTACTAATAAATAGCACCTTCGGTGTATGTAACACAACGCAAACAGATTAATTTACAGGAACTGCACCGAAGTATAGCAGGACGAACCAAAGGAGATGTAAGAAGAACTATACTTACTTCTGCACAGCAGTTTAGAACATTAGACTCACATCTAGACTATTCCTTGAATAACAATTTTTGTAAGAGAGTTCTTAAATGTTTCCACACACTTCCGACATTCATATTATCTAAACACTTGAGTAACACGTCATGGTTTCTTTTTTAAAACATATTCTTAAAATGTTTTACTATTTGTGACTTATGTTCATTCACCTGTACGCTAACACTCCTACCGTATACTTTTACAGAATATACAATGCAAAAATGAGCTTCCACATGTGTGCCAATTTGAAAATTACCAATGGGTTATATTTATATCTGGCATTCAATATAACACACCGAAAGCACATTTAAACGGAAAACACATTCCATCTTTAAATAGTAATATTACCTGTTGAGTTATTTATGTTCTTTGTAAATGCACAGCAGTAACATCACACTGGTCACAGAACAACAAGTTGGGTCATCTGTGTCCGTCATCTCTCTATCTCTCTGTCTGTCTGCCTACCATAGTGACCTATTATAGACTCCATAACCTACAGATGTGTTTAGTCTTTGTCTTGTATGGCCAGTGGTGGAAGAGAACCCCCGTTACAATATACCTTGGGGAAAACACACCTGTTTCTGCAATTAAAGTCGCATTGTTCTCACAACATTAGCGTAGGTTCCAGTGGGAATACAACCCTTGCAGGACAGGGAACGTTTTAAATTGTGATAGTCCAACCACACGGTCACGGAATATATACACCCTTGTGTGTCCGTCACAGAGAGGTCTCCTATAATTCTAATATATAGAAAGTTAAATGAATGTTAATGGAGGTAACGTCAAAATAAGAAGGGTGATTGCCCTCCAAACCTTAAATTTTGACAACAATACGTATATTATTATTGGTTTATAATATACTTAAAACAATGTAATTATTGATAATTACAATATATTTTTTAGTTTCTTTAATAGTTTAAAACTATCAAGTATTATTCAAAGTGCTCCCTTTTATCTGAAGTAAGCATGTGTTAATATATATATATATATATATATAAATATATATATATATAATATATATATATATATATATATATATATATATATATAATATATATATATATATATTAATACATGGACGAAATATAACAATCATTTTTTTGACATCGTTTTATTGGTCGCACGGCGGAACTTGGTTATTTCGAAAGGTTTATCATTTAACAGTGTATACTTGACCCCTAGTATTTTCACATACTATCAATATATCAAAGGTATTTACAATCAATTTCAAAAGGTACACTGTGTTCATTTTTATCAACAACAAAAAAGAGCCTTGGTTCTTGTTTGATACTGTTATATAATCGAATGACATTATTTGCAATATCTCTCCTTCATCTAGAAACACAAACCTTTCGGTTCAGGTTTGCCAATCTACTGAAGTGTGTCCGTTAAAGGTATATAGGAACAAGCGTCATAGGATGATAATATGTATTTTAAATGTGCACATCTAAAAACGGATGTTATATTTGAACGACAGTATAATATATGATCTGACATTCTATCGCCATTCAAATAATTCAATTTGCAACATTATAATCACTGACATACAACCGTCAATAAGAAAGCACGGCTATGTTACACCATAACACTATTAAATGTTAATACACTTATCAGTGATCCTGTATGTTTTAACTAGAAGGGGACATATAACTATGTCATCATAGACTCCAGGTATTACACACAGAATTATAAAAGTGTTTTCTTCAGTATCATGAGGCGGCAAGCGACCGTTGTGGCGGATTTATTCAACGTAAGAGTACTTCGAGTTGAATCCATCCGCTACAAAGATAAAGTACTAGTATCAGCTGATACGAATACTAATACTACTTTTTTTATCACACACTCCTTATTTATTAAAATGTATACACAGATCTAAAATTATTTCCGCTTTTAATAACATCTTCAAATATTTTGGAAGACTCATATCACATTTAGAAATGTAGCTCCGGTGAACCTCTGTCTCCATCTGCAATGAAGTTTGTAATTTTAGTTATCTGATTCATTTTAAAACATTTTGAATAACAAAGTGCACAATGCTAGAGTGATTGTAATGAAACCCGAACACAACACAATCAATCATTAATTCATTTATATATAATATATTCATATTTTGAAACATTTTGATTAACATTATTTTCACGGCGGATGTCACCGATCGACAGGGGATGCTTGCTTTTTCATGGCACCTGATCCCAACCCTTGGTTTCCAGAGGTCCGTGTTTGTCCATTTTTACCGGATCTGTATCTATGTTCTGGACATTCTATTGAGATATACTTTAATATCTGAGAGTTTTTTTATATTTCATTATCTAATCTGTGCTTCCTAAAGTTTCCCTACCATAAACATTGTCAAAAATCACAAATATATTTGACAAAATATAAGAACTTTATTTCGCACGACTACAATTTCGGAGCACCTAAAGAAATTGTAAATGATCCAATATTCATGGTTTTCTTCAAATTGGTGTTATAAACTGTGCTATTTCACAGAATCAAATTTATAATCACAGATACTGTGGGTATGGTTGTCACTTGATAAAGTGATATTTTTTTGGGGGTTCGGCAAGATTTTAATATCGCTTCTGGTGAAAGGTAAACATCTAGGGGAGGTACAGTTAAACAAAAAGAAATCAAAAGGACAATTCAATCACTTTTATGACACTGCTTACTAAAAAGAAATACCAATGCATTAAAACTTATGTTACATCGTACATGAGATCAAGTAGAACATAGTGCATTAAATAGGATTGCTTTAAATGAAAAATATTTTCTCTGACGAAACATGTAAATCCACTACAGTTTTTGTTTTTGGTTTGCAATTTTGTTTTACTTCAAAATGTTTATGTAAATTACAGACGTGTGAATGGGATTTTGATTTGCTACCTCTCAACTGTGAGACCGCACATACATATACTTTTAAACAGTGGATATCCTTTAACTCCACTTTTAAGACACCGCAAGTCCTATATTTAGTATTGTATGGATTTACTGTACTTCCAAATTATACTCAATCATACAGTTCTATCAAACTACAATTATAATGTTATATATAAATATATGTCTAGAGGCAAACTCTAACCTGTTTGTGGGGATTTGAGAATAACCAGTGCGCTATATTTATACCGGGTGTTGTGTATACCATACTGTATTTCCATATACAGCTGGATATCCATTCTTTATTGTTTTTATCAACACTACTACCTGGTAAACTCTTCATGCAATATGTGTTTAACCGATCACATAGTTAGTATTGGATAAATTGTTGTTTTATATTATTATGCACTATGTATAAACATATACCCAAAGCCAGATTACAACAAACAAGCGCCACTAAATAAGCGGACTACATTGATTGATAAATGTGAATTCCAAAGCTTTTATTTTAAATCAAAGCATTGTCCTTGTCCCAGGATATTAATGTGAATTGGATCTAAATGAAACTTTAATTTGGTCAGTGAATAGTTATATCAGTTTTAAAATTTGATGATTACGTATTACAGACATAAGGACGTAATATAGGTACATGAGTATTAGATTTCCAGAGGTCCGTGTTTGTCCATTTTTACCGGATTTGTATCTATGCCCTGGACATTCTATTGATTTATACTATGGTATCTGAAATTATATGTGATAAAATTGTCATACTGCCATGGTGTAATGACATGCAGTATAGGTATTATAAACATGCAAACACACACAAAGTGCTATTAACACACAGGACTGTCGATGCAGGTAGCATGTGTTACACATGAGTGTGTATACACAATTGATACAGATGCTATACAGAGACAGAGAAATGGTGCAACTGACATAGACATGAATTACAAGTGTATCACGGGTAGACTGAAATGAAGGGTAACTCAGCTGATATACATTCTCAACAACTGGATCAAGATTTACAATTGTTATGGAAACTCGGAAGGCAAACGAAACCAACGGAAACTCAAAAATGCGATAACATATATTAATGGCGTGTCGCTTGCGAAACAAATCAAAGATAGATAGAAATACGGGTAAATTTGTCCGTTACATTGTCATATTCTAACGATTATAAATTATACTATTTTAGTTCGGTCTAAAACTGTACCGGAGACACGCATATCGAATTGGAAAATATAAATATGGTACATTGATATCAGCTGTATGAAACGCCATGTCTTTGTTAGTTGCAAAGTTTCTCTGTCTCGGTACAGCGTTTGCCTAAATTTTATATGTACACCATAATACATATAAAGTAACTCACTGCCTGTTTGATTATGATAAATTTTATATCCGTCCGTGCTACACTTGGGATCATTACTTAGCAAACTGTTAATATTCGACATTATTATTATTTTTTTTTGGATAATCGTTTATATATAATTGTCAATAACTAATTTCACAGTGCTGGATCCAGCATAAAGGAAACCAAATATTAATATTGTTATTTGATATGCCTCGATGCTCAAGAGGAATATATATATTTTTTGCTCTATAATTTCATTCCTGAATATTTTTGTACATTTTCTTTGTTTTTGTTTTATTATAATTTAGCCAGTGCGTGAGAAAAAACCCTTACGGCATCAATCAATGATTACACAGAAACTGGGGTTTTCTTTTCCAGACGTGATTCCCCTTCATCGGTCATAACTTCCTGTGCTGAAGAGCCCTCGCTTCGCTTATTACACCTACTATTATCATGGAACTGCAGTAATGTTTCAGAATTGTTTTGTTTATATTAAACATACAAAAGCATTATGAATATGTATTACTGAAAGAATAGTGAATCATAATCCGTTCAATGGCTAGAAGTTGGGATAATCCTTTCGTCGCTTCGACCTTGACATTGTCAAGTCCTGCACAGGCTGCAGTACACTGTTTGTGTTTTACAAATCAGAAGTCGCTGTGAGATGCAAGCATCCGTGGAAACATTATAGATATAGGATTGATAAAACTTGCAATTGCAAGTGGGGAAGAATTACCCCCTGGATTTGACATATCGAAATTAGATACACGTGAGTATACAACTTTATACTTATGAAGTATCAGAAAAACAATTTGTTGCCCATCAAAATTAAAACAAAAGGCATTTTCTATCAAAATTGATTCATCTGTAAATAGACATCATATCTACGAACCACAACCTTTAATTAAACTCGTATTACACTTCTGTTTTGGAAACAGTCTTGTTCGAAATTTAATACTCGTGAAAAAAGGTCCTATCAGAAAAAACGCGAAAAATTCTACACGTGGAATTAAAAAAAAAACAACTATACAGTATATGCAAAATCCTCAAAACGAAAACAACAGTAGTTCTGTGTAACGGTCTACCGCTGAATTTT
>BROG01001849.1:0-25311 GCA_030159075.1 Atrina japonica | reverse complement strand
TATATATATATATATATATTCATAAGATCTAAAAGATCTAAAACTAAATGTTTAGAAGAATTTGAAAAACCCACAAGCTATATATGTTGTTAGATAATGGTAAAATGATATTTTAACAACGATTTTAATGATGAGGATGAAATAGATATTTACTTATCAAAGGACATTAAGGAATAAAAGGTATCAAATTCAAAAGCACAGAAAATCTTGAAGGAGAACTAACTTTTGAAGAAGCATTCATATTATTTAAGGATATGAAAAATAATAAAATTCTGCGAAGCGATGGTTTTTTAGCAGAATGTTTTGGAAAGAATTAGGATATTTTGTAGTTAGGTCAATAAATTACGGATATCGGAACATAGAATTATGTATTATACAAGGACAAGGTATAATAGTTTGTTTACCGAAAGGTGATGTCTGACGGTTTTGGCGACCAATATCTTTATTCAATACAGTTTATAAAATAGAATCAGGGCAAGCAAGAGGATAAAAAGTAAATAAAATTTGATAGACAAATTAGAGAAATTACAATATTAATAATGAATATGTTACAATACATAGATGAAGAAAATATACCAAGCTTACTTTTTCCTTTGAATTTTGAAAAGGCTTTCGATTCAATATTCTGGAAATTCATGCCAAAACTCTACATACATTTTTACTTTCGTAATTCAACAAAAAAGGTTAAGGGTGTTCTATACAAATATAACTTCAACTATTAACCAGGGGGATTTTTCATCTTTTTAAGCTAGGTAGAGGCTTTCGACAAGGAGACCCTGTTTGTGCAGATATCTTATAATTAGAAATATGTCAAAATAAAAGCATTAAAGGATTTCAGTGCGACCGAAAATAAAATACTATAGTTCGCAGATGACACGTCTTTGATATTAAATAGTTTGTCAATTTTTTACCAGATTTGTACTTATATTCTAGAAATCCTAATGATTTATGCCTTGGTATCTGATACTTTTTATATGGTACTGAAATCGAATATCTCAATTTTTTCTCTAAAATATCAAGATTAAAAATAAATATTGCTAACACACAAGTAATTTGGATCGGAAATTAGAAATATGAAGATATTCTTTGCCCGGAATGTAATCTGAAATCGGGCACAACATCATTGAAATTAAAAGCGATAAATTTTTATGTCAATTTAGATAATACGGAAAAAAATTTGATGCACCATTGACATCAATAAAAAATTAAGCAATGGGAAAAAATATTATACCCATAGAAAAAATTAATAATTTAAACTTTACTTTTATCAATTTTTTACACTTTTATTAAACACTGCCATATCAATAAGAAAAATGGATAAAATATTTAGAAAAAGTCTTTTTGAACTTAAGATGGAATGGTCCTACACACAGAGTCAAAAACCATATAATGACACAAGACTATGATACGGGAGGTTTAAAAATGACAGACAGACATTAGTGCATTTATCTATTTATTGAAAGCAAATTGGTTTCAGGAAGTGGTAAAAATAAGACAAATTGGCAGAATATAATAATAGGAAGATAAATTTACAAAAAAATATGTTTTGTAATATTGTCCTTTATTCATGGAGTGTTATTATATCTAAAATGGAAGTAGGAAATGAAAAAGAATTCCTCTCCTTGCCTATCATTTACAAAGAAACTATACAAATGAACAATAAAACAATCTTTTACAGATTGTATGAAAAAGAAATTGTATTCATTAAAGACTTAAAGAACGTTTATAGAATTTAATGACCTAAAATATCAACAATATTTCAACAAATTTTATTGATTATGAAGATCTTAAATCAGTTACAAAGAAATAGCTAGAAAAACTATAAAAATTCAAAACACATAAGGTACTAAAAAGGCACTTATCCAAGGCACTTATTCACTAAGAAGTGAAAACAATAACTATACATTTTATAAAAGTGTAGATGAAACAAGGGGACACTTCTTTTGGAACTGTGCAGTTACTAAAATCTGTTAAAATTATTTCTTAGGAAAATACTCCAAAACAAACAAAACAGTTAAATTGAATAGGGAACTTTCGAGTCAGCCTGGATTACCGTCATGATCCTGCATTTATTCGTGCCTTTTTATTTTGTTCTTCATATGTTCTTCCGGTTTTCAGATTAACCTGCAACGAATATGGAAATATCCTTACGTCTGAGCGCATTAACTGTAGTTTTTGTAAAGAAATCAAAGAGACTCTTAAAACATATCACAGTGGGTTATTTACTTGAACGCCTAATTACTGAAATTTATCAGGCGGAGGAAATGTGCGGAATCGAACTCACGACCTTCCGAACAGTAGCAGGGCGCTTTTACCAATTGCGCTAACAGGGCTATCTATATATTATAGAAACCGGAAATAACGTTTTTCTAGAATCACGTAACTGGCGATAATAAAATCAGGATTATAACGGTACCCCGGGCTAACTCGAAAATCCCTAATAGTTTTGTGTTTGGAGATATAACACAAAGTCAGTTTAATAAAATTTGGAATTTATTATAATTAGAAATAAAAAGTTATTTATATATTAAGAAATATCAAAAACTTCAATAACACAATATACTGACACATAAATAAGTAGCTCTAAATAATGAAAAGAATATCTTCACTGTACAGGGGAAAGGTTGGAGTATTGTTTTGAAAATAATTATATATAATTATAATTTAAAAGATAAAAGAAAGTATTTTTGTAGATTGATTATATCTCTAGTTCCATTAAGGTATGCACCTATTCATCTGCGTTTATACAAAATACCATTTTCTATGTAATTGTTGATAATATTCTAAACAAAGTAGACTTCAGTTTTATAAGTCCTATAACCACACTTGTTAAGTAGTTTCTCTGTCTTTTCCATTTTCCTTTATCTTTTACTTTTCTCTCTTTCACTTTAGTAAGTGTTTAAGGATTATTTGTTTACATGTATATGAAATGTATAATAGCGTACTTATTCATAAAGTATGATATATGAATAAATTGAATAATTTCTATTGATATACTAATGACAAACATAATACCAAAGTTATAATGCTCAAGACGATCTTTTCTGTCAATAAGACTTCATCAGTTGAGCTCCAATTTTAAAAAGATTCTATAAAGGGACAGAGGTATAATACAAGGCCGAATACGAGTAACCATTTTATAAAAGATGACTATCTTGGATTTTGCATAAAAAAATTTAAATGGTGTTATCAATGCGAAATATTATTTTAGTATACGGTTATCAGCCGGTATTGAAATACCAGGTACTAGGTTTAAGTATACCTTCGGGGACTCAAACTGACCGCCAGCAGTGGCAACGACCTAGTGGTCACAAGTATTATAACGTTAATACCAAAGTTAAAATGCTCAAGACGATCGTTTCTGTCAATAAGACTTTATTAGTTGAGCTCCAATTTTAAAAAAAATTCTAAAGGGAAAGAAGTCAAACACAAGGCCAAATAATAAATCTAAATGCCAAATCCGTCTAAGAGTAATGTAACTACTTTTAATAGATGACTACCTTACCTTTTGTAAATGAAAAAGACAAAATTTTATCAATTAAAATACACTAAATTTTTTGTAAATCACAGTTAGAGTGATGCGATACATAAGGGGTATTTCCCTAATATATATCACGTGCAGCACTAAATAAGATGTTCATAACAGTATATATATTGACATTTTTCAGGCTGCCGGACAGGTAAGTTTTTTCCACATTTTCTTTGCATTATATTTGAAGTTCACTTGCATGCATGCATGCAAGCATGCATGCATGCATCCATCCATCCATCCATCCATCCATGCATGCATACATACATGCATGCATGCATGCATACATACATACATACATACATACATACATACATACATACATACATACAAACATACGCAGACGTTATATTTTTTATCAAATTGATAACATCTTTTTGAATGCAGTGATTCAGTATATTGATAACAAATATTGCATACATGAAATTTGTGCTGCCCTCTAACGACTGTCATTTGTCTATAGCCTTTTTATGTCTATACAGATAAATCATATTTTTATTACCTCACATAATTGACATTATAAATAAAGGATATGAATGGTCTAGATAGATCATGTGAGCAGTCGAGAAATCTTCATGCATCCATGTTTGTTTATCGTATGCATCACGTCACACTCCTCGCGTATTGTCGCAAGGGTGATTGCTGGTATTCTAGATTGGAGTTCCGAGTGGGTTAGATATAACCGTGAAAAATGAAGGTTTGTAGCCCGCCCATAAGGTTTATCTTGACCAATCATATGTATAATAATATACAATTATTGACTTTTGGTGAGGTAGAAGTTAGATAAATAGAATATATTTAAAGGGCCATAAGCTGTGTTTCTTTAAAAAAAATCTTTCCATGGACCATTTCCGATGGGTGGGATAACAGGGGACGCTTACCCCTTCCGGACACGTCTTCCAATTCCGTTTGGATTCGCAATTGTTTTCATGTCAAAAATGTTGTTATATCAAACTTGTAATGGAATTAGAGTTTCGAATATCAATTGGTACTTCTTCATATTACTTATTTCTTAGAATCATATACAATAACAATAAGAGATATACACAGACATAACAATTCATAAATTCCAATGTATTTTGTGAAAATTCCTTAAAAACCCCAGTTTGGCAATTATTCACTTACATATAGTAATAGACTTTAATGCCTATATATAGCTCTTATTGTTCTTGTACATCAAATACAAGTAGTAAAAGTAAGAAAAATTCAAAATAATATTTTTGGTAGGCATATAGCTCATACACATTTAATTCCTCTTATACTTTAAATTTGTTCCTAGGATATGTTGTAATCTTACAAACTTTGGAGAGTTATAAATTACTCATATGATACATGAAGAAATAAACTTTTAAATTTTAGACCAAAGAGCTGTCTGAAGGAGTTTTCATAATCGACAAATATACAGGAACAGTTACAGTCAATGGACCTATAGATTATGAGACGTTGACATTCTTCCAGTATAATGTGTCAGCATACGTAAGTTTTTTTTATGATTACAGTTTTGTGTATTGTCGTTCCTAATCTTAATGTATTCTATTTACATAATATGGTTTGTTATATATTCTATACATTATATATATATATATATATAAAAATATATAAATATATATATAATATATAATATATAATATATATATAAATATATATATATAATTGGATTAAGCATTCTTAATATTTTGTTTTACAGGATGGGGGAAACATGACATCATACACTGATTTGATAATAAAAGTTCTGGACACGCAAGATCAGCCGCCAATTTTTCAGAGTTTACCATATCTGAGAACAATTGATGAAAACATCCACGTGGTATCTTATCATTTAATCCTCTTAAAATATTCAATTAAACAAAAGGACTTACTTATCGTCATATACTATAATGAAACATGTTTATTTTGGGAACATTTTGATAAAAATATTGGAACAGGTGTTTTCCAGCTTTGGGATCAGGGGCCATGGAGGAGTAAGCACGCCCTGTTGACACCGGCCGTGATTCCATTGTCAAATTCAAATGAAATAAGTGAGGAAGAAATCCTTGTCATACTTAATTGTTACAATATGAAATCATGAAATTTTAATTGTTTTTTAATACCTATTCGACCATTTTTCAGTTATATCATGACGACCATTTAATGAGGCGTGTGATGTCCTGTTTCAGCATACACTGGGTACACCGGAAAAGTAATTGGCCTTCAATAAATAAACTGTCAAACTTCCCCTCTAAAAACATCTGAGGATTTAGTAGGACTCAAACTGACTACAAATTAGAGACTTCGTGGATTACTCGACCACGGAGACCAAGTGAATCTTTTTATGTCAAAAAATTGTATTGTCATACTATATAGTACTGTAAATAGTAGCCACTTGCCTTAGATCCCTTGAATATGTTGAGTGGATAAAATAAAAGATTTGACTAAAGAAAATAATACACAAATGAAAATATAACTATATTATTGCAGAAGTACTGAATTCATCATTGACAATTATACGAGTTTCAATAAACATTTGTTCGTCTGAAAATATGAAAACTTGTTTCTCTCAATTGTCTACCAGGGTGAGCCAGTGTTAAAACAGTAACGGCACAAGAAGATGGCGATAAGGGTGTACCCACGTCAAGTTAGGTACAGTTTAGAAAAAGGTGAGAATTTCAATATGACATATTGTGTAAAAAGTGTTTTATCTACCTGATTTTAACAGTTTCGTCTCGTTAAAATAATTTTGCACATGACCATACAAAAGCGGCTGTTTGTTGTTTGGAGTTTATGAGTTAAATCTAATATTATGAAATGTTTTGTAGTCTTGGAATTTGTAATTCAATCGTCTATTCACATTTTGTATTTGCCGAGCCACGAATTATTGTCGCTAACTATAGTAAGTTTTTCCAGTAACCATTCCAGATAAATATACACATACATTTTATTTCACTATGGAATATATTATCTTTAAAGGTACGTGTTACGACTTCTTTAATATAACCACGACAACTGGTGAAGTGAAAGTAGCAAAGCAGCTTGATAGAGATAAAGGGCCTATCAAAGATGTCGGAGGAGTTTGTGTTTTAAATGTCACTGTATGTATCTTTTACTTACGCATCATTTTTTTCTTTTCTGGTAATAATATGCTAGACACACTTAGTATTACACACTTAGTATAACAATAAAATATATGGTCTGCTCTCCTGTAACTTGGTCTTATAAATGGTCTCAAACTTGTTCTAAACCTGTTCTTCACTTGTTATATACTTGTATGCTTGTTCTATCCCAAAGACCTGACCATCTCTCTATATACTCTAAAACAGTTCTAGAAATCACTAGATAGGAATGATAAAGAAAAATGGTCTTTCTTGGAGATTCGGGAAAACCCTATGACTAAATATAGTAACATTATGACAGAGTTAGAATGTCCTTGAACAAACAAACAAAAAACTGGTCTTCCAGAAAGTTCAACTAGTACAAATAATTGTAAACAGGCACCCATTGACCCTAATAACCGTATATTCATTTATTTATGATCTGTAGTATCAATGTTGCTCAAATTTCAAAAGTTACTGTACAGCACTATGCCAAAATTATTCGCGATTTTTCAAAATGGCTTACGTAAAGAACGATGCACTTCATGATATTAAACATTAAACTGTGTAATAAAAAACTGACTTACCTTTATCAACACTTGGTGAGATGACTTTTGGACTTAGTGACAGCTAATAGTCGACGACGAATAGATTCATACAATAATTTAATGTAGTTTTTATCGAAGGAACTCTAGATGTGTAAAATGGTATCAAACAATTCTTCGGGAGTTTTGATACTTGGAGCTTGGTATTGCAAAGTTTTTTTCTATTAGGAGCCATAAATTCTCAATATCAATGTCTGGTGATTGAGCTGGCTAAACATTTGTGGGAATAGTATTTTGTTGTTTGTATTGTTGAGTAATACGAGATCTATGGACATGGATGTTATCATCTCGAAAACGATAGGTTTTATAAAGGAAAAGACAGACAATTACAAACCAAATTAAGTTTCTAAAAAGGAAATGTATTTCTCAACATTAATATTTCCATTCACCATGCTGAGAGTGCCTTTCAAAACTTTCCCCTGTCAAAAATTCTGTCGCGAATAATCCAGTTTTGATCCCATTTTGAAAGCTTCAGTGGGTGTCCATTTCTTTTCAGAGTTTTGATTTTACCACTTGACAAAATTTTTTTTTCAAATAGATATACTGGTTGACTCAGGTATTCGTGATACATTCTGAATAACTCTATGAGATTTCTATTAGTTTCCTACTCACTGTGAATAACTGATTTATATACATTAATTTCAGAGTGCAGACGATAAAAACTTATCGGTGACGTCACTTTTGAAGTCACGACACCTCTGTAGAAATTTGGATGGCAATCGTGGTATATGAGTTGCCACCCATTCCCTGACCGAAGCGCACATCGAGAACGTTGCCATTACGTAACAATCGGGAATACTTTTGGCACAGCGCTGTATCTCACTTATTGGACAGTTCTGGAGAGTCAAAATATATATTTGATGTATTTGACATTATTAGTTATATAGTGTTTAACAAGGGTGATACGTAAATATATTGGGTCCATGAAAATATTGTACTGGGCAATGCGAACCCGAGCTCAATACAATTTTTTTCATGGGCCCAATATATTTCCGTATCACTCCTTTAAAACATTATATAACAAATATATCCCACTGAAGGCCTGCCTTTTTGTTGCTTCTTAAAGTATTCTTTTGAATGCAGCTTTGTTCTTACCTTAGTTACTTCTCGCTGCGCGGAGCAAATCAGTCTGTCATGTTTGTTTACATCTCTCGTCTGCTAAACGTGACGTCACCGGTGAGGGTGATATCAAAACTAATATCAAGTGGATAGGTAATCCGATACAAAAATATGTCGTATCCTTCTAAATCAATCGAATTCAGTTTTATTTTTTGCCAGAGGGTAGATAATATTAGTTTTATAGTGTTTTACTAGGTTGATATGGAAATATATTGGGTCAATGAAAGAAAGTTGAATTGCGCGAAGCCAACCTGTCCGCTATGTTTGTTTACATCTCTCGTCTGCTAGAGTAACACCACCCGTGAGGGTGATATAAATACTAATATGAGGTGGGAAGGTAACCTGATTACAATAATATGTTGTATCTTTCTAAATCGATCAAACTCCGAGTATTTTACCAGAGGCCGGATAATGTACGCTATTGTTTTGTGATATTTATTGTTTGATTTTTATTTTCCACGTTTACATGTTTAAAAGTACGGACAGATTAAAAATAAAACCCCATTTTCTCGCGACTTGTGGATATATGCATCATATGTTTGGTATTCCAATAATAATCGACGAAATACTCTATGTTAAAGGCTTTCGAGGTGAACAACACTGATGTACATGTCCAGCGAGGTAAAGATACTGCAACTACAACTACGATGACTATTACAGTTAATGATGTAAACGACAACACACCTACTTTTGGCCAATCAACATACAACGCTACAGTAATTGAAGAACTTACAGACATACCACTTACAATAGAGGGAAACCCTTCTGGGATATACGTAGAGGACATTGACCAGGTAAATATCAGTATATAACTACTCAATGAATGTTGAAAGTTGAATGTCGATATTTTTACCTCTGTAGCTTGTTATGTATTTATATAACATTCAACTTATACGACAGGTGAAATGGGGTGTTCGTACACATGTACGTTTATGTTCCCTTTTCACAGTATCTGTTACATTTTAGAAGCAGTTTCAACTGATCCATTTACATTATTACACTGGTCATAAAATCGGACGAGATTTTAGCATGAAATTATTTAGTAAAACACGGTGCATTTCAAAATTTGCCTTTCGTTTCATAACTAAGAGGGTCAGTGTTAATGCTTTCCAATCGCTATCTTTTCGATTTTTTTTTTATCTCTGTCATTTGATATAATTACATTAAGTATAGGTCTGCCAAGGTAAATTGGCACATACATTGTATTTACAAACACAGCGAGTCTATACTTAATTTTAACAGGGATGGTAAGCTTCTTGGCGACTCACAAATACTAGAGCTACAATAATGCATGGAATCCGTGCAATGCAATACGTTTTATCTGTACAACCTATTTTTGGAAAATGGACCGTATTGTTCTGTTTTGTTTTTTTACAGAACCCGGATGTGCCACTTTACTTTGATAGACCTATACTTGATATCGCTATTAAAAATTAATTTGTGTTTAATTGTCAAAATTTGTATTTCACTGGTACAAATCTTAAACGAGCGTCTAAGGTTTAGTCGCATTGCTTTTTAGCTTACCTGAACCGAAGGTTCAAGTGAGCTTTTCTGATCTGATGTTTTTCCGTCCGTCCGTAAACTTTTCACATTTTCGACTTCTCCTTCAAAACTGCTGAAAGGATTTTGATGAAACTTTATTGGAAGTAAGTACTCAAGGTCCTCTACCAAGTTTGCTCATTTTGGCCCTATCGGCCCAGGGGTAGATCCAAGGTGGGGCAAAACAGGCCCCAAGGGTACTCCTCTTTAAAAATCTTCTCCTGTAGAACCACTGCATGAATTGAAAAGGTAACTGCATCTGAGTGATCTACATAGATGTATGATTCAAGTTTGTTAATGTCGTTGGAATCCGAAAATAAGTTTATGACGCCTTTTTGACGTCTTTTTAGACTTGTAATTTTCATTCATTTTTGTATTTCTTTGATTTTTTCCCCTATAATTCATTATAATGCATTCATCTTATGTGTTTTGCCTGTGATTTGTAGATGAATACTTTCCTGAAAAAAGTTTGCTGAAATTCATAATTTATGGAATTTTTATGAATTTTTTAAGACTGCAAAAATGGATGGGGTAATTTTCAACATTTTCGACTTCTCCAAAATCGCTGAAGGGATTTTGATGAAACTTCATAGGAAATAAGTACCCAAGATCCTCTACCAATTCTAATTTCGGCGAGATCGGCCCAGGGGTGGATCCAGGGTGGAGAAAAAGAGGTCTCGGGGTACCCCTCTTTAAAAATCTTCTCCAGAACTGCTGCATGGATTGAAAAACTAATTGCAACCGAGTGATTTTTATTGATGCATGATTCAATTTCCTGTTTTTGGAAAAATTGGAAAACTAATTTTTGACATTTTTTTGACATCTTTCCCAGCTTTGTCATTTTTATGCATTTTAAGTCTCCTCCAGTCCTAAGGAGCGTTAAAAGTTTTGTAAATTTGAGATTCCCATATTTGTAAGATACCAACACAGTTCAGGTGAGTGATGTGGCCAATGGACCTCTTGTTCTTTATATCAATCCTTGCGGAGAAATGTAGTAAAATTTTAAGTTTTGGAAATACTTTAGTACAATATAATTGATATCCAAACTACTTTTATAATTTTGAGAGTACGAAATTGAGCTATAAATGTAATTGTAGAAGCAAATTTGGGTTTTTATAAACGAGCATTGTTTGTACTTTAAATAGCAATGCATTTAGTAAGTGTCCCAGTAAGACGAATAATCCAGTCGTTATATTTCGCTCACTTCGATCACTACATTAACTGGAGGGACTTTGACCGGAAAAAGTAGCTGTAATCATTCGAATAAGGGTTCGAGTCATATTAGAGTCACAGCTAAAACATTGGAAGTTTGTCAATTTACTCTGAAAGTTCCTTGTAATTGACATTTTTTTCTCTCGAGCATCAACCACAGAGGCATTAGTCACCTAATGTACTCAGATCAAGTAAATTTTCATAAATTTTAGGTGAAATATAAACAGTTTATTCTACAACTGAACATGTTTGCATATTGATGGCATGCAAGTGTGAATAAAGAAGAAAATTATTGCCCATTGAAGAATTCTTCAAATAAAAAAATTGTTTGAGTTCGTTCTTATATTTTGAGAATCATACTCAAGGTATCTATTCATTTAAATATGAATATATACCATGAATGTGACCTAATTTTTTATGTGAATGATGAAAAAAAATATAATATGTTTGCTATTCAGTCAGATTAAGATTTTTTTAAACAGCTCTATAGTCAAAACAATAAAAAAATGAGTTTGAGTATAAACAAAATTTAGTGACTTCGGACACTGGTCACCACTTTAACTAATACAATTTTGTTTGTGACATTGAATGCCAGTAAAACAGACAATAGAATATCATACGTTGTCTGTAACATGAATAAACATTTTACTAAAATACTGATAATTGTTTAATCTAATACATTTTGCCATTGTTTCTTTCAGGGTGTAAATAGTGAATTTCAACTAAGAGTCTACAAAGAAAGCGACATGTCGACGCCATTTTTGAATATATCATCAATACCCGCAGCTATTCATTCTAATGGAAACATATTGCTTCGGTTAGAAAATCCGTTTAAATATGATTATGAAACCCAAAAATCAGTTACTCTGGTGGTAAGTTAAAGACAATATGCTAATATGTATGTTATTGATATCATTGCTATCTGCGGACGAAAACATTAACATGGCCTATAACCTTTTAACCACGAGGGACAGCGCTATGATATTTCACATATAGAGTCATTATGACATCAGCTTACATTTGGTACCTTGACTTTTGACCAACTGACTTTGACCTTGGACTTTGACCTACCATTCAAAAACATTAACCTTGGCTATATCTTTCAAACCATGAGGGAAAGGGTTTTGATATTTCACATAAAATAGATTCCTTATGACAATAGTTTTCATATGGTACCTTCACTTTTTACTTAGTAACCTTGAACTTGACCTACTTTTAATAAACTTAAACCTTGGCTATATCTTTAAAACCATGAGGGAAAGGGCTTTGATATTCACATATATAGATTCCTTATGACAATAGTTTTCATTTGGTACCTTGAGTTTTGACCTAGTGACATTGACCTTGAACTTTGACTTACTGTTCAATATGTTTAACCTGAGCTGAAAGAATCAACATTTTACCAGTACTTTGATCTTAGAACCCGACAACCTGGTCAAATATCTATTTTGAAAATTAACAGCCATTTCGGCGAGCTTTGTTGTCTTCTGACAACGCTTGTTTTATAATTAATTCATATTAAGTAGAGAATTTCTAGATTTAACTAAGAAAATTTGTCATTAACATGAGATGATCTCAGAATTGTAGTCAAACGCCACGCGTAGCTCTTACATGATTTGGGATTCACTGTTGCTCTTCCTGTTGAGGCCATTTGTATATTTAGTTTGTCCTATCATAATGGATTTTGAATTTTAATTATCCATTGGTACTTTCTCATTTTTACTTCTTAAAATGATGAGGTAACCTTATGTTCACAATACCAAGACTAACGCCCTATTAGTGTACCCAAGCATTTATCACAATCTTTGTTTATTTTTGTTTCAGAAATATATTTTCATCCTTTCAGAAATTACATTCAGTTTTGTATATATTAATTTTAGAATGTGCATATTAGGCCATAATAAAAATAATCCTAGATTCTCATCCCCGCCCGCCCCGATTTTCACGCCCGCCCCGATTTTTTTTATTTTTGAATTTACGTTTTTAAACGAATATAGTCGACCGGAAATATCCCGTGTCTTGTCCGATTCCGTTCCGTAAATTTCTTGTTTCAGATGACTTCCGGTGGTTATTTTTATATTAAAAAGCAGACAACATGGTCTTCGCCGTTATTTCAGAAGAAAATCTAAGACGTTAGCTGATTGGTTGATAATAACGCATCAATGAATATGCATTTACGATCAACCAATCAACGAACGTCTTAGATTTTCTTCTGTTCAAAAAGGAGACAGACGACGTGATTACAAAAAACGACGTGTAGCTAGAATAAACATCTCGGAGATATGGAATTATGTCATGTCATAACTTAATGACGATGGATTTATAAATCTTAAAGATCATGTGAGCATATCAACAAATATCGGACGTCAGTGATAAGAAATAGGTGGTTGAAATGAACGCTAGACTGCTGTGAAAATGGCACAGCATCTTGCTACGAAGAAAATATATGCCATATGGTAGGATTTCTGCCCCGATAGTTCGGCCCAGTTTTTCGGCTAGAAAAGCGACAGTTACTGTTGGAAAATCTAAAGACGGAACTTTCGTTTCATGTGACCCGGAATGCAAAAAATGGCGATATTGTGCTTTTTCTGTGCAACTATATTCAGTTTTCCCAGAACTCTGAAGGTTCTGGAAAACATTCAGAAAAATAAGTTTTCCCAGAACTCAGATGGTTCTGAAAATGATCCTGTGCATGATGCATTCAGTTTTCTTATGTCCGCAGCATCAAAGGCAAACTATTTACCCGAGAAGCATAGCAACACAGTTAATGACAAAATAAAGCTACAGAATGCGGTGGCACGATTTACCCAAAAAAACAAAAACTACCCAAAAAGACCCCAAAACATCCAAAAATAAACAATTGAATAGAAATAAGTTTGCATCAATATAAATAATACATAGGTAAACCTATGGAGAGGACGAAGACAATCCCTTTGAGGAATCCGTCGAGTTGCCCCTTACCACGACAGAATCACCAAAGGGATTAATATTCAGTGTTTTTATCACGTAAATGTCCTGGTCATTCACTCATTGTTTTAAATAAAATATTGATTGACTGACTGTTTCTTCTGTGCTAAAACTTAAATAGAATCTATGTGGTATTTATTAGTCATGAATTAAATGCACAAACATGTTTGTAATAAATTTTTCTCTATCCCAGCATATTCATAAGTTCGCTTAGTTCACATTACCCGAATAATTGAGGCGCTTCATGGTCGGGTTCGATGTACAACTCTGGTCGTTATGGCCTAGTCTCGGTCTGCAAAACATTTGCTAGTACGGTAGTTTATTACTTTGTTTGTAATGCACTTTAAAAGTAATGACTTCGCATTTCCGACATTTTGTTTCTGTCATGCGCAAATTCCTGATGTGAGCAGAATTTTTTCCATTAGTAGTACGGATGTAGTAGGAATTAAAAATGTGAGCTTCTCTACATATATGAGGTCTTCGCCCTCTAATAATTTTAAATGCATTTTCTTCTGTATAAATATTTCATAGACAGCTAGAAATTAAAAAAAAGTCAACATTTATCACTTCTCATGGAACTTGGATAAAACAGCATTATCAAAGTCAAAAACATCTACAGTCATAAAAGATATTCATCATTTTATAATAAGATTGCTACAATAATTATGTTTTAAATGTTTTTTGTGTTTTTTGGGGGGTCATTTTGGATGTTTTTGGGGGTCTTTTGGAATGTTTTGGGGGTAAATCGTGCTGCCCTACGTAATGACATTATTGATTGGCTACAAGAGCAAAATGTAGGATTTTTTAGTGCCAATGTTAACACTCTTGGTAAGTCATTTTTCATACATTGGCTGTCTGTCTATGGTAAAATGAAAAAAAAAATCATCATACATTAGAAGGAATGGGATGCCATATGCCAGCACCTCTTGCTCATTTGAAGGGGTATTGACGGCATTCAAGCAAGAAAAAAACACAAGTAGGATTTCTTTTTTTTTGACATGACATTGGTTACAATTTTGTTATCTAGTGATTCTAATCATACATGTACATGATGTAGATATAAACATGAGATTTTGTTTAAATTTGTTAATTTTGTGTTATTATATTTTGACATGAAGTCAAATAAAACTATGAAAGCCTTACAATGTCTTTTTTTTCACTGTTTGCTGGGTCAATTTAGTCATTTTCAGTGTCCAATTCCATTTCAGAAAAAAATAAAAAATAAAATTCGCCCCCCCCCCCCGCCCCAATTTTTTTGAAAATATGGATGAGAATCTAGCAATTTTTTTATTATGGCCTTAACAAACATTGTTTACAGTTTCGATTTTTTTTTCTTATAACACTTCTCATTTTTACGGCTACTGTATGATTTATATTTTTTTATCTTAAAATTGCAATTATTTGGTCTTATTTCTTGAAATATCCTGGTTGTTTTTTAGTCTGAAAACTAAAATTTCTGCGAAAAAGCCTAAAAAATCGCTTATACCTAGCAACCCTGTCTAATTCCTCTCCCCATTTCACAAGTATTAGAGAATATATTAATTATTTCTTTTTAGGCCTAAAAATTGTTAAGCGTATAATATTTTCATCCATATCACACTGTTTGAACCAAAATTGAAATTTAGATAAAAATCCTCAGTCAACCAAATCAAACGCTTTTTTCAAAATCCAAAAGCAAAACAGTACAAGCTATATTTCCCTTAAATCCCTTTCCGCAATGATAAAAGAATATAATATAATTGTTGTATTTTTCCCCATAGATTACCCCTAATTGTATGTTTTCTCTATATGTTTATTTATAATCACTTAGAGACGTCTTTCAAAATTAGTTTGTCAAACTCGGTGGTCTATAGTACCTAAGAATATTTCGTTTCCCCTTTTAATATATTAGGATTACAATGGCAAGTTTTTGGATAAACACAGTTCTCCTTTGTCATTTTTTCAAAGTGTTATGAAAAAGAACTTTTATAAATGTCCACCTAACCCAGGAGTTAATAAAATTTAATATAAGGTACAGCTTTCCCGCATTCATCAATAGTAGGAAGTTAATCATACTTTGACAATCACATATTATGTAATAGATACAAATACTAAGGAAGTTTTTTTTTTATTTTTCTCTCATTTATATTTGGCTTTTGACCTTATTTGTACACCCTTTCCTTTGGTATTACATAGTTCATTTGGTATTATAAGTTTAATTTCTCATTCTAAATAATTCATATCAAATTCATTGGAATCATATTCTCCTAATATTGATACTTCATTTACAATGAATTTTATTTCTTTTTTAAGATTTCTGTTTTTTGTTTTGCATAATCAATAGAGTATACCTCAATTCTATATCTAAAGTGTTCCCATATATTTAAAAAACTGTATCCTATGTGTTAATTGTCTTTGATCTCATTTATTTCATTTTAGTAATTTACATTGATTAAAAGTGTAGTGTTTGATTTCCAGCATCCCACTCCTCTTATCCACCAATAAGGAAAACTTATAGTAGTATTTGTTGTGTTTATCCAAAGCATTTATTTAAATTATTTCTACTTTTACTACTTGTATTTGATGTACAATAACAAATAAGAGCTATACACAGGCATACAAAATATTATATTCTTATATTTTCTCTCTCTCTCTCTCTCTCTCTCTCTCTCTCTCTCTCTCTCTCTCTCTCTCTCTCTCTCTCTCTCAGTTGAACTTTTATTTTTTACAGTTGTTTGCCAACGAAACCAACACTTCGGAAAAAAGATCAAGCTCTTGTACGATACATGTAAACATTTTGGATGCTAATGACAACTATCCTAATTTCACTGAATCCCAGTATGATGCAACTATTCCCGAAAACAGTAAAAACATGACAAACATCATCAATATCAAGGTAAGTGGCTATTTTTAGCCATAGTTTGTTGCCTTACTTTTCTTTTTAATGGATTTAAAAGTGACATGTATTTAATTTTTACACAATGTGTGTAGATTAATAGATAAAACATGTGAATTTATAGATGAATATAAATGTAAATAGGTAAATTAATGTTGGTTTTGTTTATTGTTGTTTAACGTAGGTAAATTAATAATAGATAGAAAATTGATTAATATTTGAATTTTATATGACATTTGATTAGGATCAAGCGTCAATCTGAAAAGGACAGACATAACGATGCCAGGAATGAAAGCTATATTACGTGTGTGTGTGTGTGTGTGTGTGTGTGTGTGTGTGTGTGTGTGTGTGTGTGTGTGTGTGTGTTGTGTGTGTGTGTGTGTGTGTGTGTGTGTGTGTGTGTGTGTGTGTGTGTGTGTGTGTGTGTGTGTGTGTGTGTGTGTGTGTGTGTGTGTGTGTGTGTGTGTGTGTGTGTGTGTGTGTGTGTGTGTGTGTGTGTGTGTGTGTGTGTGTGTGTGTGTGTGTGTGTGTGTGTGTGTGTGTGTGTGTGTGTGTGTGTGTGTGTGTGTGTGTGTGTGTGTGTGTGTGTGTGTGTGTGTGGTGTGTGTGTGTGTGTGTGTGTGTGTGTGTGTGTGTGTGTGTGTGTGTGTGTGTGTGTGTGTGTGTGTGTGTGTGTGTGTGTGTGTGTGTGTGTGTGTGTGTGTGTGTGTGTGTGTGTGTGTGTGTGTGTGTGTGTGTGTGTGTGTGTGTGTGTGTGTGTGTGTGTGTGTGTGTGTGTGTGTGTGTGTGTGTGTGTGTGTGTGTGTGTGTGTGTGTGTGTGTGTGTGTGTGTGTGTGTGTGTGTGTGTGTGTGTGTGTGTGTGTGTGTGTGTGTGTGTGTGTGTGTGTGTGTGTGTGTGTGTGTGTGTGTGTGTTGTGTGTGTGTGTGTGTGTGTGTGTGTGTGTGTGTGTGTGTGTGTGTGTGTGTGTGTGTGTGTGTGTGTGTGTGTGTGTGTGTGTGTGTGTGTGTGTGTGTGTGTGTGTGTGTGTGTGTGTGTGTGTGTGTGTGTGTGTGTGTGTGTGTTGATATGCTGACATACAAATCTAATCAAGAGAACAAAACACTTATCATTACCAAGCGAGAACTAATGTACTCAGATGAGATGATTCTGTTTCAAAATATATGTGCATAACTCAAACATAAAACCAACAAAAACCGCACAGAGCTGCAATAGTGAAAGGGGAAATGGCAGTAGCAAAATATTCCTGAGATTATAGACTAAGTTTTGAGAATATATTAAAGGAATTTGTCTATTCTATAGTCTATTCTATTGTGTATTTGTCTATTCTTTCTGTAGGCCACTGATAAAGATTCCGGATCTTACGGAAAGGTAACATACGCGTTCAGAGGAAATCACAATAAGTAAGTAAATATTCATGTTATTCTGTCTGATGTCAGGTTAACGTTATATAATGTGGGGAATATTCAAAGAAACATATTTTGAGTTTGCTGTTGAGTTATCAAAAGTATTAGATTTAGTTATTTAAGTAATGAGGAACAGTCCTCAATTCAGAGCCCTATGTTGGGTCATTCTCCCAAAATACGTGCGCCACGTAACCGGATTGATGACAGTGCCACCTATAGTCAGAGAGCTATCTCTCCAGGAATATTCCTCATTAAGGAGGACCAACACGAATTAAGTGTTCTTGCACCTTTAGATAGACTGGTCTCATTATATCAGCACTGCAAAACTCTACCCGGAACGGCTGATCCGGAACACTTTGCATCTCTACGTCATCTGTATTGTTTGTAATCATGGAAGATCAATAACATTTTTATAAAGATAGTTTACATAGTTTAAATTCGTTTTCGGTTATGGATAAATCTTACCAAATTTTGTTTTGAAAGATAATAAAAATATAACACAGGCTAATTTGCTATCATTCATAAAAAGGGTGACTGATGCAGCTACTTAAACTGTCAAAATGAAGACATGACAGATGCAAACTGATTTTAACATGTATGTCAACAAACGTGATTTCAAGCTTTCCCGGCAAAATAATCAAGCACCAAAGTTTAGTTCCAGATATATCAGTCTCGGGTGGTTATGGATAATGGATTCATCCCACCCTCGACAGATTTATTTTCTATCTGGAACTAGATTCTAATATTCCGTATGCATTTTAGTTTATATATTTCTTTAACCTATCCATCTCTATTTATTTGTTTACATGTAGAATGTAATCTAAATAGTATTGAAAATTTTAAAATAATGGATTTCTATATAACTGGTGGTTATAATACCATCGTCAAATGTTCTATGAAAACTGCACAGAAATATACCAAACTATAAATCTCTGCATATTATAAGTCCTAGTCCTTTTCCAATATATATATATATATATATATATATATATATATATATATATAATATATATATATATATATATATATATATATATATATACGTTACCCTATACCATTTGCTGAGTATTTATGAGTCCAGTCCAATTTGGATTTTTTCTGCTCTCACGATTGAAACTTTAATATGACGTTTAAATGTATGTAAAATATTGGATATTACAAAATTACCTAAATGTTGTCATTTTGTAGATTCTACAGCAATACATATTGACTGTGGACTCGCGGCGGGTGTGACGGTCGAAAGGGGATGCTTAATCCTCCATGGCACCTGATCCCATCTCTCGGTTTCCAGAGGTCCATGTTTGTCCATTTTTACCAGATCTGTATCTATATCCTACACATCCTAAAGATTTATAATTTGGTATCCGAGATGTTTTTTACATATTACAAAATGATGTTAATGTTATCGTTTTGTAGATTTGACATCAGTAAATGTCAATATTCGATACTACAAAATGATGTTGATGTCATTCTGTAGATCCTACAGCAAAAAGTGTCAACTTTTTGATATTTTAAAATGATGTTGATGTTGTCACTCTGTAGCTTCTACAACAATAAATGTAAATATTTGATATTAAAATGATATCGATGTTGTTGTTCTATAGATTTTACATCAACAACACTTCAGGGCAAGTGTTCACAAACTGCAGTGAAACGTCGTTAGACCGTGAAAAACAAGATATATACTACCTGACTGTGGAGGCTATAGATGGCGGTGGAAAGAGAACACTTACATTACTGACAGTACATCTAAGTGACACGAATGATAATGCACCTACGTTTGTTCTACACAATTATAACTTTGTTGTAAAGGAAAACAACATTAACTTTACCAATAAGGCTGTGGTATCTGTAAGTATGAAATTTAAAATGTGAATTATTCGATACTTTGATGATTTTTCATAACGGTAGACTGCCCATTTTTTACCAGATTTGTACCTATATCCTGAACACCCTAAAGATATATACTTTGGTATCAGTTATTTTTCATATATATTACTGAATTAGATATTGTGACATGACTTGGTGGGATAAACTAAAACTGTCTTTCTTACAAAATACAAATGCAATCAATGTCACACACACACACACACACACACACACACACACACACACACACACACACACACACACACACACAATATGACTGATAGTTTCATAAGCAAGCGTTTTCTGTATCAATATTATAAACATAATACCAAAGTTATAATGCTCAAGACGATCGTTTCTGTCAATTAGTCTTCATCTGTTGAGATCCAATTTTACAAAAAGGTTTTCTAAAGGAAAAGGGGTGTAAGACAAGGCCAAAAAATAAATCTAAATGCATAGCCAAATCCGTCTAAGAGTAACCACTGTAAAAAGATAACTATCTTAGCTTTAAAAAAATAGAATTTAAATGGTGTTATCAGTGTCAAATATTACTTTAGTATAAGTTTATCAGTTGGAAATATCAGGTACTAGGTTTATGTATACCCTCGGGGACTCAAACGGTCCACCAGCAGTGGCAACGACCTAGTGATTATAAATGTTATAAACATAATACGAAAGTTATAATGCTTAAGACGATTGTTTTTGTCAATTAGACTTCATCAGTTGAGCTCCAATTTTACAAAAAGGTTTTCTAAAGGAAAAGTAGTATAAGACAAGGCCCAAAAATAAATCTAAATGCATAGCCAAATCCGTCTAAGAGTAACAACTGTAAAAAGATGATCTTAGCGTTTAAGAAAAGAATTTATCAATGTCAAATATTACTTTAGTATAAGATTATCAGTTGGTACCAAAATACCAGGTACTAGGTTTATGTATACCTTCGGGGACTCAAATGGTCAACCACAATAAACATAATTCCAAAATTCAAATGATAAATAATTCGTTTCCGGAGAATTTGCTACAATGCATGTATATGATTCTTCTTATCAGTAACATTAAATATAACAGACATATCACTTATAGCTTAATCAATTCAATCATTTCGTTTCAATTTAGGCTACAGATAACGATGAAGGCAATAATTCAGAGATTGGGTATAGACTGGATTTTTCCAATTCCACAGAATTTGAAAGCATAATTTTGATCAATGAAACAACGGGTGAATTATATTTAAACAAAACAATAGATCGAGAAAGTCTTAATAATTCATACATAATGATACCAATCGTTGCATTTGACCATGGGAATCCGTCTAAATCAAGTACCGTTACAGCTACCCTATCAGTAATGGTAAGTATTAACGCATTGTAAACATTTGTAAAATTTTGCTTGTTTAACAGCCTTGGCCAATTATTTTAACAAAACTTTATCTGAGGAACACTGTTCTTTATTTTAAATTACAAACTGTACCAATGACATATCCGATAATGAGTTATATAAATTTGATTTCATGGAATTGATTAAAAACAAGATAACTTTTGTGCCAGAAAGTACTCGTTCGTGGAATTCATTTCCGTTTGATATTATCTCTTTTAGAAACAAAATTATAAAGATATATACCCAATACAGAATAAAAAGCTAGAAAAAAATTTTCGCCTTTGTTTATTATTTTATTTATTTTTGTTTAAAAAATCGCCTCGTTAATCAATTGCTGAGGTGAATAAAAATATTTTTGTGTATAAAATGTTTATAAATCTTTATTTATCATTGGAAAATCGCGCTCTAAAGATTACAAATATATGGATAGAACGTAAAAACATAAATCTTGCCGGCCAAATTTAGGTTAATTATAATCTGAACCTTTTTTTCAGGATGAAAATGATAATAGTCCGGAATTTATGAATTCAAGTTACGTTGGAAATGTCATGGAAAATTCTAAAGCAGGTATTTTCCACATTTACTGTATGTTTAACCAAACATTTTATTCTGAATAATTTTTATTAAGAAGTGACAAATTGTCGACGCCAGTTTAAAATCATACCAGTATGTTTCATAAGCTTAAAAAAAAACACTTTAAAGTTGTAAAAGAAACGAACTACGCTAACAAAAAGACTGTAGGAACATTTTCCATCTACTCTTGTACAACTTTCTACAATAGAAAAGTTTGATTTGCTTGTATTTAAAGTAGTAAATTAAATAATGGTTTACTATGGTATGTTACTATAGTTACAATAATAAATACAGTTCTTTTATAGTGTTTTGACAGGAACTATTTGATGGTATACAAACATAATGTAAAATATGGTGTAAGATTTTTCTGGCCATTTAACGGATGAACATACACTTTCGTAATTATGATTATCATTCATAACAAACTTCAACATCATAGAATGTTGTTACCTGTTAAATGAATTGTGTAGGAAATGAAGTCGTTCAGTAAAATGTCGGCAAGATAAATGAAATGTTAATAATAAAAATGGGGTATTTATATGAAGATTAATTTCGGTAGATGTGGCTGTGTCATCTTTTTATTTTATATTCTTCAGGTCCGACTATAGTTACAGTGTCTGCTCATAACCAAGACTACAATTGACTATGTCGACTTTATTTTTTTTATTACTCAGGGGTAACGGTAGTTACCGTATCTGCCCATGATAACGATAGTACCAGTCCAAACCAAGACTTCACATACTTCATACAAAGTGGCTCGTCTGAACAATTTACAATAAATGGAAGAACAGGAATTATATCTGTACAGGTTGGTGCACGCCTTGATAGAGAATCACAAGATTTGTACAACCTGACAGTAATAACAATAGATAAAGGAACACCAGAGAGGAACTGCACTACAGAAGTGTATATACACATACTAGATATGAATGACGACCCTCCACAATTTACACAGTCAGCATACAGCGAAGATATCTTTGAAAACAGAACAATAAATGATACCATTATAGTATGCAATGCCAGCGACAAGGACACCAATCATTCTCTCATTTATGAACTTCGCTTGGATAAAGTTTACAACTACGAAGGCGAGGAAGAAAATGCAACAACTTTTATGGTAGATATTGAATATTGATATTCATTGTTATGTCATGTTTTGTTTATTAATCTATTTAACGAATGTACGCCAGTGAGGGAGCATTTATTGTCAATTTGGATGCCGTTTAAGTGACAGATAAAAAAATGAGATTCACTAAAGCGCCATGGATACTTACACGCTGCAGAAACAATAAATATACAGATTTTAGATTTATTTTCAAAAGTATATTGTTTTACAATGCCATTTTTTCAGAAGACTATGACGTCATTCTCATCATGAAGACAACACCCTAGTTTAATATGTACAGGTCTACCAGGGTAAAGCATGTGGCACATCTAGGTTCCGTCAAAAACCAAAACAATACGGTCTATTTTCCAAAAATAGTTGTACAGGTAAAACATATTGCCTTGCACGAAATCCATGCATACTGTTGTCACTACAAGTAGCTTGTCACCTCTGTTGTGATTTGATTTAGACACGTTGTGTTTGTAAACATGTGCCAATTAACCTTGGTAGACCTGTATTTAATGTCTATAACACGTCATATATGTTTTATTCTTAAGTTTTCATTAGATCAATTTCAGAAACGATTTAAGAGTATCTATATATGAAATCTATAATGAACATACAAACGTTTTTATTACAAGAACTGGTTTGGAATTAAGAAAAAAACAGGAGAAATTTATGTAATGGAGAGCCTTGATGCAGAAAAAGCTACACAATTTAGATTTATTTTAAATGTCACAGACACATTTGCCGAAAGCAATAGCCCTCAAACAGCCACAGGTATGATATCTATATAAATATATATATTTCCGTTATAATATATCAGTTTATCATCATCATAATCATCATCATCGTCGTCATCATCATCATGAGTTTTCTGTTTTATTTCAATGGTGAAAAACTATTTTGAGAGATATACAGAATTTAACCCTTCCAACCCTAAGATCAAGATGGTATGCTCTTTTCTATTATTTAGTTTATTATGACCTGTAGGGTTTAAAGGGTTAAGGCCCGTTGGGTCTCCTGTTTTGTTTTACGTCATCACATTTCTCGTCATTAATATAGTCTTGTTTAATGTCATCAACTTTTAGTGTCAGTCCCAGTTAACAGTATTTCAAATTTGCTTCATATTTTTGATCTGGGTTATTGACAATAATTAAACAATTGTTCTTGCTTTACATCTTCTGTTTCGCATCGCTAATTTTCAGGGAACAAGTGTTTCAATCTTACGTTATCTATTTAGTTCTCTGTATGACAACTAATTAGCAACTATTCTTTTTACGTCATCGTTTTTCTTTTAGCATCACTGACGATTAATATCAAGGATGTTAATGACGAAACACCAATATTTGAGCAAGCTCCTTTTTCGGCAAATCTATCAGAGGCAGCAGTCAGTAAAACTAATGTCATCACTGTATCTGCTATTGACAAGGATATTACGAGTGTACATAAAAATGTTTCTTACACTATACTGCGAAATTACGAGGATGCTTTCTCAATTGGTAAAAAAACAGGTAAATATTTTAGAATTATTTGTGTCGCCTTTAAAAAGCAGTGTAACTGTTTCTGTCTTGTTCTACTGACATTATGCATTTAGTTGGTGTCTTTCAGTTATTCTAACCACTGAAAATACTGAAACGACGACTTATACGGCTTCAACTATGTAATGCCTTAGTAAAATGATTGTATGTATAATATATTCCCGGAGAACTGCAGAGAAATGCGTCTCCTAGATTAGTAAGCCACTCAGTAGTAAGGCTCATAGGATTGATAAAGCATACAATTTTATCATACACACATTTGACACAAAATGACTACTACAGGTCTACCAAGGTAAAGTGGCACATCCGGGGTCTGTCAAAAACCAAAGCAACACGGTCTGTTGTCTAAACATAGGAATGTAAAGCGTGACTCCCATGAATTACTGCAGCTGTATTATTTTTGTTGTCGAAAACAAGTCTGTCGCCTCTGTTATGAATCAATTTAGACTTTTTGTTATTGTTAACATGTGCCAATTTACCTTGGCAGACATATATAGTGGTTGTATTGGAAAACTGAAATTATTTAG
>BROG01001848.1:0-25340 GCA_030159075.1 Atrina japonica | reverse complement strand
ACTCACCAGGCCTTAGTATTATAGAAAGCATATGAATGGTACTTAAATTTAATCCACACAAGACATTTCGATTATTCAGAAACTTCAAATGCATAGTCACACTCAAGTGATGTATTTCAAACAAACCTGGTTTATTTACATTTTAGAAGCCGTACATGTACACCAGGTGTTCTAAATTTAGAGCCGGACAAAATTTAACTTAAAAAATTGTAATAAATAGAATACACTCGTATACACTCGTGCTAAGTGGGTTGAGACGCGACCTCTGCCCTAAGTCTTATCTTATACATAAAAATTACTCATTATAACGGAATGTTCGGTATTCGATTCCGACTTTAGATTCCAGGAAAGAATGTTCAAAGCTGAATGTAAATAAATTCTTTACTACGGCAGTAGAACCAATCTGCTGACCCGGCTATTTTGTTCAGTCTTTATTTTTTCCACAGTCGAAATCACAGGTAAAAATAATCGTGTCAATAAAACAATTACACCGTCAAATGTGCTTAATCTGCAATGATATGTAACGGCCTTGGTTTAAACGATTAGCACTTGAATCATCCCTACCTGTAAAGTAGGTTGTAGGCCAAATGTTTATAAACCATCGGTAGCTTTCGTTAGAACTGAACCGATAGGAAGAGAAATACAAGCTGTGTACAAGTTAAAAAAAATAACAAAATGCATATAAATTTAATTGAGAAGTTCCGTTACGCTACATGTAAGAGCCGATGTGGTTGCAATGGCGGATCTTCAAGTATATTCAATACATTTTAGTAAAACTTTATTTATGAAACGCATTTCTATTTAAGCAATAATGAATTTAAATCGGAATTACGAGATATACTATTTCATTTGGTCATTTCGAGCTTTTTGTACATGTTGTGCATTTCACGACATCATCCATTCTCGATATGCGACCGAAAAAACTATAATTCTGCATTGATGTGTACACTATTAACTTGCATATATATAACGATTAGAAGGTTATTTATTTACATGTACATGTATGCGTAAATGTTACTCAGGGAGCTAACTATGAAATGTCCACCACATCAAAATCATTACAGTGACTAGTTCCATATAACGTCATTCCTACGTGGGAACAGATATATATATATATATTATTTTAATTGTTTATAGACGTATGCAAGTGCGTTATTGTTTTGTGTCGGAAATAGTATGAAATAGTATGAAAATATTTCATTACAGGATTAAATCATTAGAAATGATTCCAATTGAAATAAATGGAATACATGAACATCATATAAGTGAATAACAGAAAACCTGACAAATGTGATTATATATATATATATATATATTATATATATATAATATATATAATATATATATATATATATATATATATATATATATATATAATATAATATATATATATATATATATATATATATATATATATATATATATAATTATATGAACTTTAATACCTGTTCATTTACTGATTGAGAAGAACAGACTCGGTTACATGTAAATGAGGGAGGGTCTCATTGGTTGCGCAAATTTATACTGACATACAATAACAGATAAAGGACCTATATAATGCATCACATATGTCTCTGGGGATGAGAAATGGCTTGACAATATATTTTTTTGGAAATTATGCAGTTTTATATGAAATATGTAGATAAAAATAATTGTACCAAAATACTTTTTGAAAGTCTCTGTATTGCATATATAAAAAATCTCAGATACCAAAATATAAATCATTAGGATCTCCAGGATATAGGTACAAATCTAGTACAAACTGAGAAACACAGACCTCTTGAAATCAAGGGATGGGATCAGGTGCCATAGATGAGTAAATATCCGCTGTTGATCGGTCACACAAACCGTTATTTAGTAATACAGAGAATATCGATTTGTCAGTTTTGCAAACAGTTGACTAATATTGTTTAAATTTAAGTGATATTGACATGACATGGACGGAACATTTCCCCAAATCTACTTCGAACCAATTATTGGTTCAAATTGAATGTATGATTGATTGAAAAATACTAAATGTTTGAATACATGAAAAATACGAATATACGTATAGGTTTAAATCTAGTCTCACTTTTCGCCATCACCGTCAACAGATAGCAGTTTTGGGAGTAATCCAGGGAAATGTCCCCGCAACACACGACGTGAACACGTATTAGATGTCTGTTAATTGATTTATATTGTAAGTATATTTAACAATTAAAAAAATAATAAAGTCATGGACGATCTCTTGTATGAAAGTGAAATTGCAGCATGTCATGATCTTACAAAACGGCGCTGTCAGCAGTTGTGGAACATGATGGGAAAATCAAAATATACAATTTATATTCAACCCCAGTTCACCGACACTCAGGGCGGGACCACATTTCAATTAAAATGAGGAATGACCTTCTTCACAAGCGGTATAATTCGTCCAAACAACCACTATCAAACGAGTATCACAATATTTATTTTAGTAAAACATAATGATAGCAAACAAACCAATCATACCGAGTGTAAAATTTGCGAAATGTTGACATTAAGCGCGATAGCTGATATCATTGTGACAATAACGTACCAGTAAGTAGTTTGCCTATCACTGACTTTTAACCTGTGAAATCAAAATCTATTGGTTAGTCTGAGTATCAGTTGACCATTAACCTTAAAGATAATAAAATATGATTTACTGATAACACCATTTAATAACTACATTTTTCAAAAGCTAAGATCTCTCTCTCTCTCTCTCTCTCTCTCTCTCTCTCTCTCTCTCTCTCTCTCTCTCTCTCTCTCTCTCTCTCTCTCTCTCTCTCTCTCTCTCTCTCTCTCTCTCTCTCTCTCTCTCTCTCTCCTCTCTCTCCTCTCTCTTCCTTTATTTCGTCAGCTGACTTAGTTAATGTTCATGTCATCGTAATTTATGCTTGATTTTCTGTATCAAACAATAAATTATCATCACAGCAGATGTAGAATATTTCCCTTTCGAGATATTTTGCATTAGTTTAACAATACTATATATCTTGTCTTGTGGCATATGTTTATGTATACATTAAAAATCTGACTCGACAAATGACAACAAATGGATACTGTAACAGTCCAGTTTGGTAATAGTAATTCGTTTCGTAAAGATATAGTCGTGGGTTTTGTTTGTTTCGTTGCTTTATTTTTCTGTTTTACATCCAGCTAAGAATGTTCACTTATTTGAAGACGTCATCAGCTTTATGTGAAGTGCTACGAATCTTGTCCTCTGCTTTTGACTTACGACAAAGTGGGTAGGGTTGTTTTATGCGTCACACCTTCCATTACATGGAACCTCGGTTATGAGTCTCACCCGAAAGATAGCGCTTTGCGTAGGAATTTTCACATCGAATTAGTACTTCATAAATTTCGAGTCGAACGCTTTACCGCTAGACCACGGCAAACGGTCATATTTGTGGTATGTCGCACGTTTCTATCGATGTGTGAATAAAGTTTAAAGCAGCCTAGTTTCGAGGTGAAGAATTTTAGTTCCCATTGCAGGTTATTTTTCGATCGTGTGTTATACCATATTAAATCCGAGATATTCTGATTGAGTATGCTGGCGGAGACGGCCCACTTGGGCATCTGTTCTCGCCGGTTTGCAGGCCTGTAGTTTTGTGTTCTGTTAACATGTATATCTATAGCCAACGTGTCGTCCAATCGCTACTTTATCGTTTGTGGAAAACACTCAACGTTTACTGTCAAGTGTAATCGCTAGAATTTATCAACAGGTACAAATAATAAATAAAATTTTGCATTTCAAGCACAGAGTTATCCCCTTTTCTGTAGAATTGATATACGTCATCTTCCTATATTAGTTAATATATATATATATTAGTCAGAACATGAACACTGCTTGTTCCCAAGCATATAGAGGCATCCGTGGTACAGTGATTAGAGCGTCGGACTTTGATCATAAAGTAGCTCACTTCTCACCTAAGATGATTTTGAGAATGTTTGCCAGTTTACTTGCAGAAGAACGGTGGTTTCTTCCCGGGTACATAATAACCGGGTTCTCTCTTCCACCACAAACAATGGGTCGCCACTATATAACTGAAATATTGTTCAAACTCAGTGCTGTTAAAACTCTACTGCAATGTTCATGTGTTTCATAATATTTATTATCAGCATATTCTTAATATGAGTTAAAGAAAACTAAAATAGTGTAGATGAACGTTTGGGTCAATTCATTTTTACTCAGGCCAATATACATGTATATTCTAAATAACTGAAATGATAACATTTTCCAGGGGTTTGACATAACAAAATAAACTCATCAGGGACAGGGGCGCGATGTATAAATCAAACTGTAACCACACATCATTATGTTATAAAGTACATTTATATCGTAGGCATTAGCTGTGTGGTTTTTTTTTTCTTTTGATAATGTATTTCATTTCGTACTACTTAGATTGATATAGAATAGGAAAAAGAGATATACACTGGCATAAAAATATTTACATCTTGTAAAAAAATGCTTGAGAAACCGAGTTTGACAATATTTACATGGAATTGATTAAACTTAACTCCATACACACACATATATATATATATATATATATATATATATATATATATATATATATATAATATAATATATATATATATATATATATATATATAATATATATATTTTTTTTTTTTTTTTTTTAAGGTCTATAATTATCTATATGAGTCTATATGAAATTCTGAATTTTTAAAATTTGTAATCCATATTTAGGTCCTATTTATTCATCACACCATATTATATGTTTCTTCAAATGATGCAAAGCTTTTGCTTAAACGTTAACCAAGCATTGAGCAATCCATATTTTTAGAATGTCCAAAAGGTTCATTTGAAGAAGATGGTAACGTTTCAATGTCCCGATGGTTACTATGGTGTAGGTTGCAAGGGAACATGCAACTGTACAGATGACCAAATATGTGATGTCCAAGACGGTTGTGTACAAAACAAAATTATTGGTAGGTGATATGCTATTTTGCTTACGGGAAATAATAAACTCTCTATAAATAAGTGAATGTAAGTATATTTTAGATAAAAAAAAAACACATATAACATTTCTATTTGTTTCCCAAAATTAATTGAATCATTTTTCGCATGTTAAAAGCAAGTGCCATATTAAAGTCCTTCAACCTTTGTAAAAAAAACAATTTCAGAGTTTGCGGTAGGTTCATTTGGTGACAAGTGTAGGTTACCATTGCCCGACAATACTATGGTGTGGCTTGTAAAGAGACATGCAATTGTACGGCTGAGCAGATATGTAATGCGGTGGAAGGTTGTGTGCATATTAATACTCAGAGTAAGTTGTATCATCCTTTACTTATTACAAAACTAAAACGTTCTATTAACTAAACGTATGAATGTATATGTAAAATGAGCGAGGTCCGTATGAACTGAGTGGGTAATCATTCATATGTTTACACAATTATGGATTAAAATTTTAGCTATGCAACTTCTGTATCAGTGAAATTATTTTTCTGATAACGTAAACACTTATGTTATATTATGTTTATCTTTTTTTAAAGTCAAACGATATAGAAACATATTTTATTTGCAATTCAGACACCATGGTTATAATAGAAAACTACAAGTACTGAATAGCAAACAACAGAATCAAATTGGTATCATGAAGGGATCATTTGGAATCATTTGGTTTTTTTTCTACTAGTCAACATTAACTAGATAATTACTAGGTTTAATTTAGAAAAAACTAACTTTAACTGCGACAAATACCCAGATTTGTTCTCGGTTAAAGTAGTTTTTTTCTCAAAAAAGCAGTCTCACCCATTTTTGTGATTTTGGTGCAGTTACACGTAGTTTTGCTGTTAAACCTTTTTTCCAGTTAATGTGAATTGCTGAGAAAAAAGAGAAAAGCTAAATATACCTGACAAAGCACTCCTATATCACAATAATGAGTTAATCACAGTTTTGCTCTATATAATGTGGGTTTGAAGTTTAACCTATTTTTCTCCTAAAATAGTCAAGATTTTATTAAAACACAGTAAGGTAATTGTAATCTCGTTAAACCTGTTTATTCAAAAAGTAGGCTTCTATTGAGAAAAATAGATTTAACTCAAATTAGTGTTTTTCTGCACAGTTACACGGTTTTTCCTGGTTAAACCTTGCTTTTTCTCCAGTTTATATGAGTACGCTGATAAAAAACTATGTTTAACTGGACAGAAACTGAGAAAAATAGGTTTAACTCATTAAAAATGCTATTTTGGCGCGCCATGGATACTTTAAAATGAATACATAAAGATACATGTATTACATATTCAATCACATGAATTATAGCTGGTTACCTGAATGAAGTTCTTGTTTTATATTTGACAAATGAAAAAGGGGACCAGATTACCTTATCGGTCAGCTAATTAAATTGTATGAATGCAGTACGAATGTGAATTATTTGATGTGTCATTTACCGTGGCCTTTGATTTTGTGTTCATGATTCTAAACCAAATTATCGTGCAGAACAATTACTGATGTCAAGATGTTAGTTTCACAGGAGAATTGTGCGCCATATTTATGTGGATTTACCTGATTTCAAAGATATTACGGAATTCAAACATGTTGCATAAACAGACAAGGTTAAACCTGACTTTCTATTACCTTTATTCTCTCTGTGTACATTTTTTCACAAGGGGGATGTGTGTTATTTTGAATATAGAAATACATATGTGTATTGGTGGTACCGAAATGCAGACCTAAAATGTACTTTTGTCCGACTAAAACTGTTGTTAAAATTCAAACAATGCGATAAGTCATATGGTGATAATAATGTAAACTAATTTTGCATGACACCTGATTAAATAAAATGTCATTATATTTGCAATATCTCTAAGGACGTTTTATCTAATCAAGGTATGCAGGACATTTAACACTTTCTATTTAATTGTGACAATGCTTTTTGACACTGTGGCATTGAAACTAAACAAAAGATGTACATACAATGCCCAAAAAATCCCCATTCATAAATACATGCAAACAGTCATTCATATCTGTCTTAGAAAATTGGCATTTACAATTGACGTGCATATGTTAATATTAACACGGTACGATCGAATTTCATTTTCATTCGCATTTTTTTTTCTATAAATACAGACTATAACATAGATATTGAATTCTAATGAAGTGTGTCATTTGATGCGTAGATTTAACTGAGAAAATAAAATGAAATGTGCCAGGTGGGTGCCGCTAGTGACCAAGATTAGTTGGAATGAATCCAAAATATCATGAAAAGATGCCGAACATATGAAAAGTCGTGGGATGAAACATGTCTCCTATGGATGATCAATAAATTTGGTGGTTAATTGTTAAATTTATATTGATTAAATAACACCATAATGAAAGTATGACTTCATTTAAGTACTATATATATATATATATATAATATATATATATATATATATATATATATATATATATATATATATATATATAATATATATATATATATATATATATAACAAAAGTATAACAAACGATATTATGAAAATGCATGTTTGTGCGTGTGTGTTTGTTTATGTTGAGAGGTGTTCTATAATATCTTCGTATGGGATTATTTGTGCATATTTACTTGTTTTTCCTCAACTCTTTCTTTTTGTGTGTGTCTTTGAAAATGTAAATATTCATGTATATCTTACAAGACAAAGTAGTTATATAAACACGTATGATAAAATACTTGTATTTGTGCACGGACAGTAATAACTAGTACAACACAAGTAGACGAAATTACAATCTTTGTGAGTTTCATAACACTGCTGAGTCCATATTCCTTTATTTTTCGTCCATGTTTTATTACCATGGTAATAATATATTATGTGATTGGAAGGCAACAGGGACAAAATATCAAATTTGAAAACATACTTCCGCGTCAACAAAGCAAATCAATCTGTGACACGAAATGATAATTTACAATCATGTCCGTACTGGGATACAGGTCTAGCTATTGTCTGTTCAAAAGTTATTATATGTAAAACATTTTTTTTCATGTAATTTGGAGTTGACAGGGTTTGATGTCTCGTTTAAAATTAATCTAGGATTTAATACAAAATGCAAATTGTATTTGAGATATTGTATCTTTTAAAATATATAGGTATGAATGCATTATTATAAATTACCTTTATGGTGACTGCAGTTGTAATTGTGAACACATTACAAACATGTAATATCATCAAGAAACAACTGGGTTTGATTGAAAATGGTGGAATTAACACGACCCGATATTCGAAGACTTGTCAACAAATGAACATTTCATATACAGAGGTAAACTACTCACTGTGAAATTGTTGACACATGGATATTGAAAACCGTGTTTGATGTCAACATTCCGGAAATTTTATGATCGGTATAATAGTCTTGTTTGCTATTACTCTGTTTCACTAAGTGAATTGTTCAGTTGCCTTTTCGTTGGTGGTTGTTGTTAGTTTGTACCAATTGTTACGTGTTATATAACGCGGATGTAGTATTGCCGTTAGATACAAATATTAAACCCAGAAGAAAATATAATGGGGAAGATCAACACAAAATAGCATTACAACAGCAACATAACATTTTTATGTTGGTACATAAAAACTTAGAGGAATCGAAAGAAAGACAAAAGAAATAAGCAGATGGGGTAATCAGGAAGTTTAATTTAAAGTAGGCAACCCAGTGTATATAATAAGAAAATAGAGTAAAACTAGTAAACTAGATAATAAATGGACACCTTATTACAGTACAATAAGAGAGAAAGGACCTCTAAGTTTTATATTTAAAATCCAATTGACAGGAACTACTACAAAAACACGCGCTAGACATCTTCGGATAACTAATCTAGATAATTGGGCGATATCCCATGACAAACTTAACAAAAACCTATGTAGCACCCCCAGATACAGAATCTTCAGATGTCGAAATTGATAAGGTTAAAGGTGAAAATATTGTAAAAAGGTTTCGAGTACTCGAGACGATTTAGATAGTGAAGATATAATAATGTGGGTATATTCCTTTATCAAAATTACAAATAATGTACGGAAATACACAATTAGAAGATAGGGAAACCCAAACACAACATGATAATGGTACAGAAAACGAAGAAATAAATTCGGTTAAAGGTGATAAAAAAGGTAGTAGATGAGATAGACCCTAATGTAAAAGGAATCTCGATAACTTTAAATTCAGGTTTTGATATATGTGTAAGAATATTTTCACAATGTTTGATAACATATGTAAAGAAATGCAAAATTCAAAGTGATAATTAAATATAATAAGAGGCAAATAATCAAAACGAAATACAACAGTCATGTATGCAAGTAGCACTTTAGTAAAATATAATAGATACCAAATGTTAGAAGATAGTTTTTTGGTTATTGTCTATATGTTTTTTTATTTCAACAACAATGATTTGGACACTTATGCTATTTATATTTAGTAAACAGAATTAAAATTAAGTATAGGTATTGGTGTTTCAGATTTTTTATTAAAAGGAAAAATTACTTAAGATAAGTAGTCAAATGATAGGGAAAACGAAGAGTTGAGTCTTCCACAAAGCCAGTTGCATATACCAAGCAGTCAACTACAAAGAAGCTGCATATCAAGAGACAATGACATCACTGGCATTTGAATTATCCATATAATCGGGTAGATCAACAGTTACCAGGTACAATAGAGGTACCAAGTGGACTTATTGACATAATTGTTAAACAAAAGAAATCATATGCATACAAAGACCAGTGATTAATTATGACATGTATGTGCATGGAAGAAAAATATAACATTAAACCAGTAGCTGATAAACAAATGAAAATGCTGAACTAAATGACATAGAAATGGCGATCTTTGATAACATTCAAGTAGAAAAGGTACAGAAGACAATCAGTATCACGCCAAAGGAACAACATGTAGATGAGCTACCTGAAGGAAGATCGTTAACAGATGTTGAAATTGGTGACCACGATCGATTTTAAGCAAGAAATCCGATTGTTAACTCTGTCGGAAATACCTTCAAATATCTAAGTAGTTGAAGGAAAGGAAAAATCGGCAGTGCTCTTTAAATCGACTCGAAAATAATTTAAAACACACAAATTGAAGATATCACAGTGCTGTGTGAGTTAATTGTAAAAACAAAACTGTAATTATAGCATACTAACATTATTCCAGAATGAGTCGGGAAGAATATTATTCAAGACGGGGTTTCCTTGGGAAACATTACTATATTGACAACGATGACTTTCCATAAAAAGAAGATATATTTGTGTTTTACCGGTTTATTCAAAATAGACATGCGTGTTATGAATTAAGTTAATTTGAGTATATGTTAGTGAAGTGATAAACTGTCATTTACGGACTAATTATACAAACACTGTGCATGAAATTATACATACATATGTATCATGACATATTATTGTTTCATATTTATATAACCCAGGAGATGATTTATGATAAAGTATTATTTGTGCTAAATGAACATGAATTCATTTGTGCTATAATTCAAATAATTGTAGAGATAAACATCCAAATTACAAATTAAACTGAAAATTGACATTTGATATTAATGCATATTTTGAACTTTGAATCAAGAACTGTAAACCTATGTGGATAGAATTATAGACATTCAGAAAACAACCTCATGTGAACATTGATATGAGACTTATAATGAATGAAAACATCGTGTAAATCTATATAATGACTTGATTATAATTTGATGATAGGCCTACATGATAAATGTACAACGATGTGCCATGTATATGATTGTATACATTAATTGTATGAAGAAATCCAGGTCACACCAATGGGGAAATTCAAAATTCAGGAATTTGTTTTTTGAAAAAGTATTTATAGAAAAGAACGACATTTTTTCAACAAATAAAATGTCGGATGGATGGGGACGAATTTAACACAACGGGGTTCGGGAGGGAAATGCTTTTTTTTTCAAATATTATAAAAATATATAAACAGATAATAGCATTGGTGTGCTCTGATATAAAATATAACATTCACTGCATACATTGCATGTGAGAAATGAGGTAGGGGATTAAATTACACAATGAAATTTATGTTTAGGACACACAAGTTGCCAACATATTTTAATCAAATTTAGTAATACGGATTACAATATGACTGTACGAATTGATTTTTGGATATTGTTTCAGCAAAAATGTTAAATAGGTCATTATCTGCCATTGTCATCCTTGGTAAATATTATAAACATAATACCAAAGTTGCTCAAGACGATATCGTTTCTGTCAATAAGACTTCATCAGTTGAGCTCCAATTTAAAAAGTATGTGTATTTTCTAAAGATAAAGAGGTATCATACAAAGCCAAATAATATCTCTAAAAGTATAGCCGAAATCCGTCTAAGAGTAACCACTGTAAAAAATGACTATCTTAGCTTTAGAAAATTTACGAATTTAAATGGTGTTAACAGTGCCAAATATTACTTTAGTATAAGATGAACAGCTGGTACTGAAATAACAAACAAAGTTCGGCATTTTCGATTGTAATGTTAAACAATATAACGTACTAAAACTGCACTGTTTAAGATAGTGTCAAAATGTTACAAAAGTTGAAACTTTTAGAGAGAGAGAGAGAGAGAGAGAGAGAGAGAGAGAGAGAGAGAGAGAGAGAGAGAGAGAGAGAGAGAGAGAGAGAGAGAGAGAGAGAGAGAGAGAGAGAGAGAGAGAGAGAGAGAGAGAGAGAGAGAGAGAGAGAGAGAGATAGAGAGAGAGAGAGAGAGAGAGAGAGAGAGAGAGAGAGAGAGTATTCAGTCTACCCCGGATATATTGAAATTCTGGGAACCAACCACTTTCAATATCAGTTAAAAAAAATCAAAACATTTTCCTCACAAGCTGTCAAACATTGATCATACTCTACTATTATAAACAGGCAACAGAAACAAATACAGTGAGAAACGAATCAGTTGACACATTAACATCTACCAGTGTAATTAAGAAGTCACCTAATGCCTGCCGTCTTTGAGGATCTCCATATCACCGTTATAAAACAATACTTTATCACATCGGTTGGCATATAGTTGATTTTATGGATACTATTCGAGTCCGGTTATGTACAAATTTTCATCAAGATGGTTTTAAACTATTTTGTATTCACCATTCATCAGGGAACTGCCATGTGCTTCCTTTTGTTTATCAATGTGTTTTTTCTCGTTTGCTAATGGTTTCTGTATTGTCCTAAAAATTCCTCTTTTGAACTTTTGCCTCTCCGCACCTTTTTAAAAACATTTTAAATATTTTGTTAGGTGTATTCCCATGTTCAAACAAAGCTGTTTCTTGTTTAGAATCAGTGATAAGTTATCAAAATGATGCTTTAACTGACTCCCCGTAATATTTTGAGCGTTTTACTAGCAAAACCATCAAAAACAAATTGTAAAAAATGTAGAAGTACCACTGGATAATCGAAAATCATCCATTATAGTACGACAAACTAGCTCTACAAATGGTCTCAACATGAATAACTAGTGCGACTCCAAACCGGAAGGGACCAGGAGTCCGAATGGAGTTTCCTGGTAGCACGCCGCGCCAATGCGAATGTTACATGGACATCTCGAGTTTGGAAAGATAACGTTCGGTGAAAACGTCATCAGTTTAAGATCTGATTAGCTAAAGGGAATCACTGTATATTGCCGTGCTGTGCTCCAAAATACTATGTTACATTCGTAAGAGGGGAGTTTATATTGTTAAACTAGATTCCTGTATTGATATTAAAACTTTTTCAGCAACGACTTCAAGTATTCAACGATGTAACCCTGTATGAGTAGTTTATTGGCCAGGATAAATCACTCATAAGAGAATCATGCCCTAGCATAACGTATAAGCTGTGGAATTAAAACGTTATAAGCAGGAGAACACGGGTATTGCTGATCAGGAAGGATAAGTCCTTGATATTGAAATTTTCACATGTTATATAAAGGGCACTATGACGTTACCCGTCCTTTCCAGTAGATAGGGGTAAATCTAGGTAATAAGGAGACGTGTTGCTCTCTGTTGTCTCATTTATTAGTATCTCAAGCTCAACAGGATATATAATGCTGAGATAATTCTGAAAATCTGAATTATATATGGACAGAACATCGTCTATGTTTCTGTAATTTGAATTGAACCGAAATGTTACCTTTTTCTGTCCTGTGGAGAACAAAAACGTATAAATTTCGCTTTATATGAATATAAAAAAAGTAGTCAGCCAGGAGAAGAGCACGATTGTTACCCATTAGAATGTTGACAATTTCCTGGAAAACCTTTCAGGCAAATGCCACAAAGATGTTCACTAGAAAATCTAACAAATGGACGGTATCGTCTACAATGTACTTGTTACTGGAATTAGATTATCCCTTCACAAAATAAGTTGTTTCGTGATCTAACACTAACTTTTTATAACTGCAATTTTCATGTTTTGCGAACAAGTGTTTTGAATAATATTTGCTTTTCATTGTGTTCATATTTATCAAAAGTGCAACGATTATCGACTTCAACTCCACGCGTGTGGAAGTTGTATATCATTTACCTAAACCAGCGCTTTAAAATATTCTTTAACGGTTTTCTTTTACAGTTGTCAGGTGTATGGTCAACATTTTGTCCTCATGTAAACTTACGACGATGTTTTTGTAAACAAAACAAGGCATATTGTTTTCTCAAAATACTTTTACACAGCACATGTAACGACTGATGATTAATGATTCCCCTATCAAACAAATACTATTATTCTCTGTAACTACAATACAGTACATTAAAATTGTGTAAATTATTTCTCTTTAGAAAACATGTTTTAATTCGGGACTCAGCTAATGAAGTAAGTTGACAAAGGCAATCATCCTGAGCAGTATAAATTAAATGCTATGTTTCTGATGTTTTCTAGAATAATGTCGCGGTAAAAATAGTTTATTCTTGTTAAATACCATGTACAATGCCTTATAAATGTGTCAAAACCTGTTCTGTCATTTGAAATGGTCTATGAATGATTTATAAAGTTTTCACTAAGAGTGATAGTGGCCACGGTTGTGACAATATTTTGAGAAATATAAAAAGTTGTGATGGTGGCAGATAAATAGTTAAACGTGGTACCAATACCAATTAAATTATTATAGAAATCGTGGAAATGATAATAACCAAATTGATGAGTATGTTTTTTAGCACATGTGTTTGAAGTTTCTTATAACAATAACTGCAATGATCGTCTATCTGCCAATTTAGGCTATTTAGATTTATTGTAGATCTTTGAAAGCTGATCATTTTCTGCTTGTTAACTTTTCTTACTATTTCGCTGCTAATTTCAGCGTAATTAATTCCTTTTTCAAGTACACCTGCTGGTGAATATACAGTTGTATTAAAGATAAGAAATACACGTTTTTTAATACCTAACTTATCACGACTCGCATCCCTTTATAGGAAATCACGTATGAGAAGGTCTAAAAATACGTAGCACACAAATGTTTAGACAAATTATCTAATCGTTTTGCAAAATATTGTTTATATTAATGATAAATCGTATTTAGTGTAAATATTTTATTCAGATATATTTGATATAACGGCGTATAGGGAACGACAGTAAATTCTGAAAGAGCCCCGTCGTTGGGAATATGCCGGACCTATTGGAATCTAAAATACAGAATGCACACAATTTTTAGGTGTTTTAAACCTACATATCGAATATGACTAGACATTTTAAATATAACGTTCATTAAATAAAAAAATTAAAACATTCGAGGTAATCCGAATAAAAACGAAAACTTGAGAGAAACCCATGTAACATTTGCAACGGCTGTGGATAGTCGGACTATATGCCAAGCAGTTTGATCTTGTCTTATTGTGTTTATTTATGGATTAAACATGTTCATTCATATTATCTGAAACATGATTCTAACAATATTCATAAACAGATTTTTCATTTATAACTATTACCCCAAAATTATATCTAGAAAAATGTAGAACTTTGACAGACAGACAGACAAATAGACAGACAGACAGATAGACAGACATATATATATATATATATATATATATATATATATATATATATATATACAACGGGGCGATAGATAAAGGCGGGGTAGAAGAATAAATAAAATAAATGAATACCTTTAGGTGGACTGTTTTGTTTGCTTAACAAAACAACTACGAGTGTTGTGTTTAGGATAATCATGACCAATAATGTGCTAAAATCAAAAACTGAATATTACATTAAAGAATTGTATGTTGCAACACATAATTGAATAATCAAATATAACATGTTCAGCAGTCAATTTATCATGTAATTTAGTTAAATGATATAAAGCCTATACCATATCTTTCATGATGAAGATACAGCAAAGTACTGTAATCATGCACTGCATATATGAATGTCTGCTGTTTACAAACTAAACTAAATGTTGGATTTGAAACAAATGTCATTTTTTTTAAACCATAACACACAGGAGTAGTTTTGTCTTGCTATATCACTGGTTCACACTCCACAAAACAACTGTTCCACTTATTGTATTATCAGATTTAGCTGACGTGTCATAAATCATTACCTGCGCTATGGACTACCAATAATACAGCAAAGGTTTTTTGTCCACGTACCGCGCTTGCCGTTAATGATACCTTGGTGGCGATCGAATGCCTAATCCGTCATAATACGTCATCTCACTTCTGAATCTGCAGGAGATCCATGGCTGTTCGATAATGTTCACATATTTTTATATTGTCTTTTAGACCATCTGGCTGTTAGAACTTTATTTCTTGTGTTTTTAAACATATTTCGTGTGTTCGACCTAAGTATAACAATACCATTTTAAGTGTTTATTATGTCATGGGTCCGAAAATCAAACCCGGTGGTTCCCACTAACAAGTTGACCACTCTACCACAAGACGACCGCAGGTCACAGGAATAATGGACAGCGTGTACACAGTTTGAAATCATATACCAAAACTCTTGGAACTGGTTAGTCTTGGAAACAAAACGCAAGTCAAAGTGCGTAAGATTATTCCATGATGTTTTGTTGAAATATAACACTGATAAAATGTGTGAAATCGATGCAATCAAATCGTTTATCTTCTTTTTTGATATGGACATACATGGGTGGTGTTTGCTTACAAGTGCATATCGTCTTTTTATATACATCATGGTAATTTATATATTGTCTTCTTTTGGATAAATTCAACAGATACAGACTTCATATATTTATATATATATATATATATATATATATATATATAGATATATATAATATATATATATATATATATATATATATATATATATATATATATATATATATATATATATATATCACTCAATGCAATGTTTTCGTAAACCTGATATTTATGTTACTGTAGAGCGTTCGTCGAACCGGGTCATACCAAAAACTTTAAAAACTGTAGTGACTGTTCCTTCGCCAAGCGCTCGTCATGCAAAGTGAAAGTCACGGAAAGCGTGGCACGCAAAAGAACCCTCACTGCATCGGCGTCAGTCCAAAGCACAGGCGAAAATATGTAGCACATAACCTAAAGCCGGTGACATCTCAAAATAAATAAAAAATTCCTTGACGGGATGTAAAACAACAATCAAACTAAAAAAAGACATATTTGTAATGTTATGCAAAGCTGATATCAAAAGTAAGGGACCTCCATTGCCGAATGATTAGAGCATGGCGCTTTGATTCATGAAGTTGCTCACTTCTGGTCAGCGCAGGTTTGCGCTCCACTGGAACATAAGCTGGTGTTTGGGATGAAGTTTGCCAGTTTACAAGGCTGGCTGTCTCTTCAAGATTACATTTTGATCCGGTTCTCTCCTCAACCATTAAAAAATGGCCGCCACCATATAACTGAAAAATTGTTGAGGTGGCGTAAAACTCAAATCAAATCAAAGCTAACGACAATGTTTGACATGTTATGTTTTAAGGTTTCTTTACATGTAGATAAATAAACATAAAGGTCTCTTTTAAATTGGCGATTTGCATACTATCTCATAACGATCAACAATTTCTTACATGTCAAACGCATGGTTTATCTTTACAGATTCTTGAACACATCGACATATATCTGTATTCATCTGCGGTTCTGTCACGTTTTTATTATCAAGTTCCGGAGCACGAGGGCACTTCTGTGCATCCAAGAATCGTTCCCTGTCCATGACATGGCTGTAGAAAAAAGGAAAACAATATAAAATGCATCTCTTCATATTTTGCATATTTGACCTATTATCATTCCTCTACATTAAAGTCATGATATGCATTGGCTATTAAAAGCACAGACTGATATATTTACGCCCGAGTTCGTTGTGCGGCAGAAGACCGGGCTTTTGCGGTCTTTTTACGCACCAAAAACGAAGGTATCTTTATCAATGATACAATGGTGAGAATTAAAATATATTTAGTTCGCGAAAAAAAAACCACAACGTCAATTATTTCCGCAATGTGTCATCGTCAGATCACGTTTGAATATAAAATCAAAGGTCGTATATGGTTAGATATTGTACCTTTTTATCTAATCTTAAGTATATGGAAAACGAAATGACGATATAAAATAAAGTATTATTATATAGTTTTAATTCTGATCTGAATGGAGTACTTACGCAAATGGCATTTGGAAACAGCCAGTGTCTGTTGAAAATAAAAAGTGTATAAAGAAGTTAAAAAACATTTTGACTACAAAGTTATCTGTAAAACCTTCTGCATCTGACTAAATCTTAATAGGAAATTCATGAATATTTCTCCCAATAAACGTTTTGCTAATTTTTGTGTTTGCTAAATGTTTCTTCTTCCTTTGCCAGTACTTTGTCTGTAATAATTCTCAGTAACTACTGTTCAGAATTACTTAGGTTTCCATTTTATGTTAAACACTAATATCTAGTGGTGAATTCAGCGCTTTGATCGTGCATCATGAACTTGAACATTATTTTTCAAATTAAACAAAAATTAAAAAGCGTGTGTAATCTAAAGAATGTAAAATATTCTACATGATCAAACACATCAAGCAAAACATAAAGAAATATCCAGGGGTGATATCTACCCTAATATATATTGTTAAGCTATTTCTAAGTGGTCAAGGACCCGACCCCTAAGCCATTTATAACCATGTTTGTCATGTCAAGTATAGCAAACATGATTATAAATGGCTAAATGGTCGGGTCTTTGATCCTAGTTGCCATCCACACCCCTACCAACTGCAATTCTAATATCTCGTAAATTGTGGATGGAATTAATGAAATATAGAAGTTCCTAAGAGTTATCAGCACTCCTGCTATCTGAAAATGTTCAAATATATTTATAATGGTCAACATATCCATCCAGAAACCATACATATACCTGTCTGTCATGACAAACTTGTTTGAGTAATGTATACAGATTGATGAGGGATGTCATATCAACCTCTACATGTTTATTTTATTATAACCCGCATCTACTGCCAAAAGCAAATGTTTAAATACTATCAAAATTGGTTGAAATACCCACCCCTTAATTATCTATTTCCTACAAGGTGAAAGGAATGAATACTATTCAAAAGGGTTTATACTCTATATGATGACTTGGGATATATCGTAAGAGAATATGGATACAATAGGTTCTTGTTACTTCTCGTCATTAATACAAAATATATTGTATTTATGATACTCCTAGACAAACTGGACAAATACTATGTATGGTTTTCAAAATTTCAGCATATACTCAAACATTTGTTGATATTTCTGAAGTTTAGAAATTGAAAGTACTGTAAACTAATTTGGAAATTGGTTGTCATTGCATATCTGAAAATATTAACGAATGTTGCGTTATGTGTAGGAACTTCCATTAATTAAAACTATACTATTCCTGCTAATTGTAATTAACAATCAGCAATAGCGGTACAATAATTTAGTATAATAACAATCACTGTGTGTTAACATTCCATTCTGATATAACTTACATATAACTCCTTGATATGATCTTATCAATGTCGTTGGACAATCCCCAATACTGCTGTTACATGGTTTGGTATCAATCTGTCTAGCATAACGATTATAGATCGGACAATACCCTGAAGGAACAAAATTGAAAAATATAGAATACTGTTATTCTAAATACTGATCATATTTACAACTCAATGGTCATTAACATTTGTTTTTGCAATGGCATAACTTAGTATTATTTTTATTTTACACATGTATATAACTATAGATGGTGTGCTTTTGGTATTTATTTTAAATGTTGCTATTTTGATTATAATAGATAAATAATAACATAATTCATATCGCCTCTTAAGTGTTGTTCCCTATTCAGATCTAATACCGAAACATTGAATTGTTTAAGTGTATGAGCATGCGTTATGAGCAAATGATAGGAGCACCAATCATGCTGGAAAAGATACCATGGGCCATTTCCATGTTGTCTCCATTATTTGATCACGTCACACACACACACACACACACACACACACACACACACACACACACACACACACACACACACACACACACACACACACACACACACACACACACACACACATACACACACACCATGGGTACACGCTTATTGTCGATCGGTTACAGTGAGAGTCCATAGTTAAGTTAAATTGAAATACTTGACGAATGAATCCTCGTCAAAACCCGTAAAGACAGCAACTATCGAACAGGGAATTTAGCATTCCACTCACTGCTCATAGTTATTGACATCCTTGTGACAACTTAATAATAAGTATTTTTTTTTCTCTGCATATGAAATGTTCATTTGGTGAACATTAGAGCGTATCGGATCATCCGAAAGATTAAAACAGCCGAAAAAGGGATATTGTTACTTAAATGAAGAAAGTTGACAGTAGAAAGTCAAACTCTTCAGGTTTGCCGTATACTTTGGATAAGTTCCCGTCTTTGTGTATAACAAGTAAACTGTCCAAATATGACTTGTATGTAAATAAACAATATACTTACAATAAATCTAAGTCATATTATAAATTATGTTATGAGGGTTAATTGGTGCTTGTTTACAAGTATTTGTACTTGTCAAACGTAGTGCATCTGGACCTTTCTGGAAGATCGGTTGTTTGTGTGTTTGTTCAAGGACATTCTAACTCTGTCACCATGTTACTATGTTTAGCCACAGGGACTTTCCTGATTTTTAAAAAATACCATTTTTTCATTGTTTCTATCTATTGCTTTCTAGAACTGTTTTAGAGTATATATATATATAGAGAGAGAGAGAGAGAGAGAGAGAGAGAGAGAGAGAGAGAGAGAGAGAGAGAGAGAGAGAGAGAGAGAGAGAGAGAGGGGAGAGAGAGAGAGAGAGAGAGAGAGAGAGAGAGAGAGAGAGAGAGAGAGAGAGAGAGAGAGAGAGAGAGAGAGAGAGAGAGAGAGAGACACACACACACACAGAGAGAGACAGATAGAGAGAGACAGAGAGAGAGATGATCAGGTCTTCAGGCAGAACAAGTATATACCAAGTGAAGTTTAAAACAAGTTTAGAACAGCTGATACTATTTTTGAGACCAATGAGAGCAGACCATATTTTTCATATTGGGATTTTTGTCAGATTAGTGCACATCACTATTTCATACACATTGGAATGTATTGTGGATTTAAGTGGGGCCTTTTAATATTACATTCGGACTGGAATTTATTGTGTATTCGTGTGGATCTCTGAACTGGAATTGAACTGTGAGTTGTGATTTTAATTACTGTAAACTGTCATATAGGTTAAGCTTTTATTTTGTTATTGTTAATAAAAGTTATAAATTTACTTCCCTGTGTTCTTGATTTTTACTGGCATATTTTAAGGTAACCCTGACCTCAAAACAGAATTGGGGGCTCGTCCGGGTTTCGATCATTTAAGAATATACACATTTTGGACTTAAATTCTTCAGTAAATTTGTTTACTGTTTGAACATTAAAGCCAGCAGAAATCAACATGATATTTAAGTTGAAATACTAGTGCGAAACATGAGTTATTATCATTTTTTCAGTCCAATTCACAGCGTAAAGCTCCCGTAGATGTTCTTATGCCCAGTCTAAAACCTGGACATGTTGAAGTTCTCAGTGATGTAGGATCATACCCTATCTGTTCATATTGTAAGAAAAAAAGGTCATGTTGTTAGTAAATGTTGGAAACTCAAGAGAAAGAATGACCGAAATCCAAATCCAAATGCCTATGCTGCAGTTAAGGGTAGTAGGAAACCTTCTGTTTTGTCTCAGTCTGAAATTTCCGATGTTCAGGATTGTAGTAAGTCCAGTTTTCATGATTCTATGGCAGATGATAAGCCCTTTTGTCTCAGTGATATGTTTCAGTCCGTGCGTCTAGTGAAGCTTCACCTGTTCAGATTTTACGAGATACTGGTGCTGCCCAGACTGTGTTGATAGAGGGTCTTTTGCCTCTGTCTGAGTAGACTTCTGTTGGTGGATCAGTGTTATTACATTGCGTGGAGCTGGGCGTCATTGATTTTCCCCTCCATAGAATTTTTATTAAGTCTGATTTAATCATTGAACCAGTGATTGTAGGTGTGTGACCTACTTTTCCAGTTGGAGGCGTTTCCTTGCTGCTAGGCAATGTTTTAGCAGGTGGAAGAGTTGTGGCGGATCCAATTGTTTGTAAAGCCGTCACACTAAATGTTAATTTAGATGATGACAGTGAACTGTGTCCAGAATGTGATGTTACCAGAGCAATGACAAAAAGGCAACAGGCGGAAAGTTCCGAAGTTCCAGTAACCATGACTATACTACAGTGCCATTGCCCTCAGTGACACTTTCCTTGCCAAATGTGATGACAACCAAGCCAATGATCACACTGCATACGTGTTTCTGCACATGCCTCCTGATGGTGATTCCTCACTTGGTATGTATCCACTAGGGGATAAGTTGTCCGACATTCTCAGTCATAAGCAGTTGATTGCTGAACAACAGAATGACCAAGAAATATTCAAGCTCCGTGAGAGGGCGCTCCCACCAGAAGAGGCGGATAAATTATGGAAAGGTTTCTATTTCCAAGATGATATCGCAATGCGGAAATGGCGACCAACCGATGCATCAGTGTACTTGTTATTGGAATCCGAGTGTTCCTTCACAAAATAAGGTTCTTCATGACCTAGCACTAAATATTTATATCTGATATTTCCATGTTTGCATACACAGGAGATTTATATAAAAGATGTTAATCTGTTTTGACGAGACATTGTTGTGTAAACGGTCGAAACTCAAAAGACTTAATGCTTGAAATATAGTCGGATCGCAAACCAACAATTTTGAGTGAACTGGGAAATGTAATATAAAGTTCTTTTATGACTAATTTTTTTTAGTTTAGTATTTCCTCTTTCAGAATCTGCTGGATGAACCTAGATCACCCTTGAGCGTTTTGAGAAATTTAAGATAGTGTCCAAGATAGGTTGCCAATATCAGTAATACCCTATAACTCCCATAGTGCTCGGTCTAGGATGATAATTTTGGTGTCTAACAAAATGTTTTCGGGGTCAACGAATAAGTTGAAATAATTCATTAGATTGTAGAGTTATTACATCATAGTGGAATCCAAAATCTTGGCCGATATGGCAGAACATTCTGGCTGCCGATGATTCGCTACCCTGTGAGATTCAAATGGCAAATGTAAAAAAAAACAAAAAAAATAACAGCCTTCGATTTTTCATGAGTGCGACAATTTATTTCACTAGAATATTGATTAGACGGTGACGGTGAACAGTGAAGTTGGATGAACGGGATACCAGCCAATGTGAGCCATAGATAGGTCGGGGATTCCTGTCGGATAGCTTATCTTCCGTGTTTATTAAAATTTATAAATAACTGATGTTTTGATCTTTTACATGGCAGCCATACCAACAATCACAGATTATTTTTTTAAATTATAGCCAGTCATCAGCAATCAGAAAAGGATAAAGAACCAACAGAGCCGAGGCGACGGTCCTTATTCCCAGCCTATTCTGGGGTGAAAAGTGTATTCTGGGGGTAAAAGGGCCTATTTTGGGGTGTAACTGCCTAGGACTGGATGCTGCAGCCTTCACAGCCTCTGTTATAACCCGGCTCTGTCAGCCATGTCTGTCATTTTGGTTGATTTTTGTTTATGTACGTTTACAACTATAGTAAGAAATATCGTTTTTAGCTTCAAGTTACAAGCTGACAGTATAGTTGATTAAAACGAAAAGTGCCTTTTTAGTTAGAAATGCAGCTGTGACGTTAAGGAGAAAAAAACATCAAGGCAATGCACGTGCGGATTCAAAACGTCAACACACAGTAAAATTTACGATTGAAACATTCATTGCACGCAGCAGGAACAGCTGTACAGTAATTCTGATTTAAATATCTCAGTCCTCTTCATATTGAAAACCTTTAGCTGCTGTAGAATTTACGTTAGAATCAGTCCGAAAGTCGATCTTACAATCGGTGTGGCATCTGGCTTCAGCGACATGAAGGTCACCTGTTACCCCGTGCCCCGTGAACTCTGAACTTCTGCCGCCTAGTCATCATATAAATCCCTTCAGTGCCATCTTTCTATCGGGGCTTGTTCTTTGTCGGGAAATGTATGCAGGCCTAAAACGTGACGGGTTCTTTTTGTATTTGTTATGCTTCTAATTGAATATCGATTCCTTCAGTGTCAACTTTCTGTCGGGACTTGATGATTGTCTCCTTGTTTTTGGAGGGATGTAGGATGAAGATAACTGAAACAGTTTTCGTTTACTGAATAGTATAACCTGATGACTCGATGTATAAGTTGAAACAAAGTTTTTGTGACAGATAATAGTTAAATCAGAATTACTGCCCAGCTGTTCCTGTAGCGTCCAATGTGTGTTGTCATCATAAATTTTACTACGTGTAATGACGTTTTGAATCCGCCAAAAATCGTCTTGATGTATTTTTCTTCTTTATCGTCACAGCTGAAATTCCAACTAAAAATGGATTTCCATCAGCCATATTGTCAGCTTGTAAACCTGGAACTAAAAATACATTTTAGGCTACACTTTTAAACTTACAAGGGAAATCAACCAAAATGACTGACATGGCTTACAGTGTCGGATTATAACGGAGGCTGTGAAGGCTGCAGCCTATAGCCCTGGGCATTTTACACCAAAAATAGACCCTTTTACCCTAAGAATAGTCCTGTCATCTTAAGGACAGGTTCGGATTAAGGTTCGCCGCCGTCGGCCCCGTTGGTCTTTAATCCGTTACTGATGGCCGATGATTGATGGTTATGAATTAAAAGTAGTAATTGTTGCCATGACTGTTAGGTTCTATTTTTGAAAATGTCACATTTTATTTTTACTCACATATGGTTGCGAATCATCAGAGGCTAACAATTCTGCCATATCGGCCACTATTTTGGATTTCACTATAATGTAATTACTCTACAATATATTTAATTATTTCAACGTATTCCTTGACCCCCAAAACATGCGGTTAGACACCAAAGATATAGAAAATAATCTGAAATGGCGGTCATCTTGGACGATTCTGAAAGAGGATACCCTAAACTTCCAAAATTAATCTTAAAAAACTTGATAAAACATTTCCCGGTCCAGGCATATTTCTGCCGGACTAATATGTTTGAAATTTGGAGACTTTAAATTTTCCAACATTGTTTTTGAATTCTTTAAGTTCCAGAATTGATTGAATCCGCCTTTTAAGTAGGCCGTTGCACAGTACTTCTGAAGACCTTTTTTGATATGTGTAAGAAATTTGACGACTGAAATAGAAAAAAAGCTTGGTGGAGCACTCAGGTTACACCGCAGCGACTTTTGTGCATTTTCGGAATCCATTAAAAGTGTGGCAATTCTAGTTCGGCGTCACTGATCGGTATTTCAAACGAAGTGAGAACGGATTGATGATTATCTAATATTTCAGACTTCAGAAAACGACGATAGTATATGTAGGGTTTCCAGGAAGTGTGTTGATTCAAGCTCCTCTTTTAGACTGTTGTTAGATGCTTTGTCATCACAGATGTACGATTTATGTAACTTCTATCTCATGTTTGTAAAATGACCTTTATTTTGGTTATATAATGATACTTGTAGTATACAGTGGTTTTCGATTCTCGATCTTGAATAAAAAAACAATGTTGAATTCGGAAACAGGAACACAATATCAAACTTAATTTTACTGACCTGTAATGCGATATATGTAAATAAGTGTCCTGCATCGAATTGATTGTTATGCCCCCAAACAAAATGTATGTCTCTCTTCTGTCTGTCCTAACTCATTCCTCGTAATTATTTCATCAGAATTTAATATATTGCAAATATGTCCCTTGGACTAACGGTCACTAAGGTCATTTCTGAAGGGCCAGGGTCACTCAGCACATCTCCTGATAATATTTGGAAAGACCTCATATCTCCCGAAACTAACAATCTTTAAACAGGTGATGACAATTATATATATATTTTACTCAAAGGTTCCTTTGGACAGGG
>BROG01001847.1:0-25354 GCA_030159075.1 Atrina japonica | reverse complement strand
CAGAAGTGAGATGTGTCATGGTTTAAAGCACTAACCAGAAGGGAGATGCTTCATGGTTTAAAACGTGATGCTCTAAACACTCAGCCACAGAGACCCAAAACTAACCAGAAGTGAGATGCTTTATGGTTTAAAGCGTGATGCTCTAACCACTCAGCCACAGAGACCCACACAGAAGAGAAGTAAGATACTTCCTGGTTTAAAGCACAAAGTTAACTACTCGGCCAAAGAGATTCTACACTGACAAGAAGTAAGATACTTCATGGTTTAAAGCGCAATGTTCTAAGCACTTGGTCACAGAGACCCAATACTGACCAGATGTGAGATACTTCATGGTTTAAAGCGCAATGTTGTAACCACTTGGTCACAGAGACCAACAGTGACCAGAAGTGAGATATCTGATAGTTTAAAGCGCAATCTTCTGACCACCGGGCCACAGTGACCCAACACTGACCAGAAGTGAGATACTTCATGGTTTAAACGTAATGTTCTAACCACTTTGTCACAAAGACCCAACACTGACCAGATGTGAGATTTTTCATGGTTTAAAGCGCAATACTCTAACCACTTGGACACAGAGACCCAACAGTGACCATAAGAGAGATACTTCATGGTATAAAACGCAAAGTAAACCACACGGCCACAGATATCCAAAACTGACGAGAAGTGCGATACTTCATGGTTTATAGAGCAATGTTCTAACCACATGGTCACAAAGACCCAACACTGACCAGAGGTGAGATGCTTCATGGTTTGAAAGACAAAGTTCTAACCATTTGGTCACAGAGACCCAACACTGACCAGAGTTGAGAATTTTCATGGTTTAAATTTTAATGTTTAAACTACTTGGCCACAGAGACCCAACACTGACCAGAGTTGAGATACATCATGGTTTAAAGCGCAATGTTCTAACCACTCGGCCACAGAGATCCAGCACTGACCAGAGGTGAGATACTTCATGGTTTAAACGCAATGTTCTAACCACTTGGTCACAAAGACCCAACACTGACCAGAGGTGAGATACTTCATGGTTTAAAAGACAAAGTTCTAGAGCCGGGCTGGCTCAGTCGGTAGCGCGCTCGACTCTGGATCGTGAGGTCGTGAGTTGAGTCCCACCGGCAACAGGTTGGTTTCCTGTCTTTCGGATGAGACAGTAAAAACTGGAGGTCCGGTGTCACAGTAGGTATCGGCACGTTAAAGAATCCTAACTTCTTAATGGCCGTAAGTGCCGAGCATAGACCAAAATTTAAAGCCCTTTGGTGACGTCTCCATATGAGTGAAATATTCTTGAGTGGGACGTTAAACAACAATAAACAAACAAAGTTCTAACCACTTGGTCACAGAGACCCAACACTGACCAGAGGTGAGATACTTCATGGTTTAAAGCGCAAAGTTAACCACTCGGCCACAGAGATCCAAAACTGATCAGAAGTGAGATACTTCATGGTTTAAACGCAATGTTCTAACCACTTGGTCACAAAGACCCAACACTGACCAGAAGTGAGATACTTCATGGTTTAAAACGTGATGTTCAAACTACTCGGCCACAGAGACCCAACACTGACCAGAGGTGAGATACTTCATGGTTTAAAGCGCAATGTTGTAGCCACTGGGCCATGGAAGCCTCTTATTTTCGCATAATTGTATATAACTTGATTATAACTGTATATAACTTGCCAATAACTGTATATAACTTGCCACTTACTGTATATAAATTGCCAGTGACCTGTATCTAACTTGCCAATACCTGTATCTAACTTGTCAATGCCAGTGACCTGTATCTAACTTTGCCAATACCTGCATCTAACTTGTCAATGCCTGTATATAACTTGCCAATGCCTGTATATAACTTATCAATAACTGTATATATAACTAATAATTGTATATGGCCTGTTCATAATTACATGTATATATAACTTGCTAGTCATGATCTATGAATTTCTAATAATTATACATAGCATTCAAATATGCATAATACAATAACTTACAAATACCAAACTTGCTAAAATTTATATATAATTTGGTAATCATTATACCTGCTGATAATTATACATAACCTGCTACTAATTATTTATATATACCTTGCTAATAACTATATATATAATTTGCTAATAATTACATATAACTTGCTAAAGATTTTATAATATGTATATGCCAATATGCCAGGGCGTGCACAACATATGAAGATTTCATATACAGAGGTAAACTACTCACTGACAAATTATTGACACAGGGATATCGAAAACCGCGTTTAATGTCAACGTTCCGCAAGATGTTTTACGGTCGGTATAATAGTCTTGCTTGCGGACTACTCTGTTTCACTAAGTGAAAATGTTGAGTTGCCTTTTCGTTGGCAGTTGTTGAGACGTCTGTACCAAATATGGCGAGGGATACACTCCTCACGTGTTTCACTGGACGTTGACTGTGTGGACTCACGGCGGGTGTGACCGGTCGACAGGGGATGCTTACTCCTCCATGGCACCTGATCCCACCTCTTGGTTTCCAGAGGTCCGTGTTTGTCCATTTTTTATCGGATTTGTCTCTGTGTCCTCGACGTTCTATTGATTTACACTTTGGTATGTGAAGTTTTTATATATATATATTTATATATTGTCAGTAAGTATTTGTGATTGGCAAATTATTTTATATAACTTGTTAATTATAGGTAACATGTCAATAGCTATAGGTAACATTTTTATAGTTATTGTGTGAGAGATAGCTGTCAGAATTTGTCTTTTGGATGTTAAATATCTACATAAATATCTAACTGTTCATCAGTGGCGTTAAATGCATTACTGGGACATCATTTAGTATTTGAATAACATTAAAATCACAGATACCACAGAATTAAACTTCAGGATGTTCAGGAGACAAAATACAAATCTGATGAACATTGGACAAACACGGACCTCTGAAAATCAAGAGATAGGATCAGAATGAATGAGCTTCCTCTGTTGACTGGTCACTCCCACCCGGTCACTCCCGCCGTGAGTCCACAGTCAATCTGAAATGAAAAAGTGAAGAATGAATCCTCGTCGGCATACACAATTCAACAATCAACATCGAACACGCAATTCAACATTTCACTTAGTGAAACACTGTAACTGGGTGCAAGGTCACTATACCGACCGTAAAATTTTCAAAATGTTGATAACAAACACGGTTCCTGTTTTCATTACGACAACACCTTATCAGTAAGTAAATATTGTCAATTATTAGATACGCTAAATTTTATGTTTTTTTCAAAGTGTAGTAGATGAAAACTTATTAACTGACTTGCAGGTTTAACACAATGTCCAAGTAGATGGAAATATTTTTCTCGTCATTGCTACCTTTTTGTTGAAACACCACTACCATGGATGGATGCCAAGGTATGTGCTTGTTTTAATACAGAAAAATTCAAGTAACATTTGTAAAACTGCCATATATTGATCCAATGTTTTACAGATAAACCCGCTTATTTTGAAATCTGTTACATTTAAATCTCACTATTTGAACTGATTTTGATTATTCCACAAAATATCTTTATTACTATTATAAACCTGTTATTTTGAAAACCCTGTTAAATATATCTTGGATCGACTGCATATCCTTTAATACGATGACGCTTTTTGCGTATCACTTTTTTCAGTATACTATCTTCTTTTCCAGAAATATTGTGAAACTGTCAGATCTAACTTGGTTGTAGTCGAGAACTCAGTGGAAAACAATTGGTTGAAGTTACAGAAAATTATATATGGTAAGCATAAAAAATGATTCGAAGTGACTGACGATTTAATAATCTTTTATCATACCTTGTACGTTAAAATCGTTTTCGTATGTGTGTCTGTGTGTATGTATGTATGTATGTATGTATGTATGTATGTATGTATGTATGTATGTATGTATGTATGTGTGTGTGTGTGTATGTATGTATGTGTGTGTGTGTGTGTGTATGTATGTATGTATGTATGTGTGTGTGTGTGTATGTATTTATGAATGAATGTATGTATGTATGTATGTATGTATGTATGTATGTATGTATGTATGTATGTATGTGTGTGTGTGTATGTATGTATGAATGTATGTATGTATGTATGTATGTATGTATGTATGTATGTATGTTTGTGGGTACCTAAGTATGTAGGCAAGGATGTGTGTGTGTGTGTGTGTGTGTGTGTGTGTGTGTGTGTGTGTGTGTGTGTGTGTGCTATTAACCAGTCTGTAACCTAATCTTGTATATCCATGTATTTTTATATGTTAACACGTATGTTTATGTATTGCGTTATTTACAAAATGTAATGTGATCATTTCCATACACTTTGTGAAACTGTTTTATAGGCATATGTAAAATGTATTTCAGTCGGTTGGACACATTTGCTTATATAGGTGTGTGTGTGTATAGTTCATAATACAATCAAATCCACATATATTGAACTCTGTTACTTTGAAATCTCCCTTTATTTCAAATTATTTTTATTCTCCAGTCAAAATTCTTTATTACCATTGTAACATGGTTATTTTGAAAACTTAATAAATCCTGTTCGACTATACGGTACATCATTCATATTCTATATACTTTTTACATATATAATAGATATTCCCAGTAATATAAACCATATGGAGGGCATTTTGAAAACTAAATGTTACAGTATGAAAAAGAAAGCTGGGGTTAGAATTTTATTATTTTTCAATACTTTAATATCGACAGTTTTTCCGTTTATATCGAAATATCGCTAATTTTTAAATGAAACTAAATCCCTACCAGTCTCTCATATATTTGCATAATTTCATATTTTGTCACTTGATTTGTGTTCATTACGTGTTTTTGAAATAGAATAAATTTACAGTGGAGTATGACCACCCTTTGACAGCTTGTGTCATGACCGTTAGTGAAAATGACCACCCCTCAAAAAGAAAAACTGTCGTTTGAAATATGATATGAAATCTGAAAAAGTAACGGATTTCAGGATTAATCCCAGTATTTTAACAATGAATACAAAGAAAGCACCGTTGTCATCGAAGCTGTCGTGTACCAAAAAACGGAAACGTACGAGATCTGGAAACTATACCGAGATGGAAAAATATCTACAAGTGGATAACAGATTCTAGATCATTGAATATAGTGATGTTTGGTAAAAAGTATGAAGAACTCGGTAAAGGTAAAAGTTAGGCATTGCTGATTTCAAATGTCCGGAATGTAGAACAGAACTTCCAATATGGCAAACATTTCCGATTTCCATTGTTTTGAGTTATAATTCAGTATATTGAAAGAAATCGGTCGCCGGAAATTTCATTATATACGGAGTAGACTATTTTGCAAATGTATATGATATATAAATTTTTAAAATGAAATTGCACAAATAGTGATCTGGAATGAATGGACCTGAAAACCCTTATAAACAATGAAATCAGTGACAAAATGTTATCCATTTCAGTAATTTGTAAAATGTCCCTATCTTGATAAAAATGGGAAAAAATAATGCTAGTTCTAAAGGTTGATATGTATCAGGACATGTAGACCTGCGGCCTATTTCCACACCTTAGCCAATTGAGTACGAGTGGGACACGTCAAATGTTGGCTGCACCTAAACACTAGCAACATTGATATACACTCGGACACGTAAAATCGCCTAACTCTAGCAAATCTGGGATGTACTGGGGCATGTGATAACTTGTCTTTCACTATCGAGATGGTGACGTACTCGAGCATCAATAACTTTGGCAATCGCTAAATCCATGTAATATTGAGATACCCTGGAGTTGTAAAATCATGGTTAAGTATTATACATGTATGTGTAAAATATGTCACTCTACAAAATGTTATTACAACGTGGATATGCAACGATGTACTAATAGTCAAGTTAAAGGGACGTTAGCTGTGTTTACCAAAAATAATGTTGATTGTTTCTACTCTTACTATTTGTACGTGATGTACAATAACTAAAGAAAAATAAGAGCTATAAACAGGCAAAACATATTATATTCCTATATACATTTGTATTTTGTGAAAATAAGTTTAGATCTAGAGTGATATTCATATACAAATAGTAAGGATGAGTTAATCAATTGCAATTGAAAAAGTGTCAAACTTGGGTCTCACAAGCAATTCAAAACATATATAGGAATTTAAGAAATTTTATGTCTGTTTATATCTCTTTTTGCTATTGTATATCCACCAAAACAGTAAAAAAGGACATTTTGAAGCAAAAGATACAGCTAATTCCCTTTTTAACTGATTTCGTCTTTAACTTCTTATTCGTGTTCATTATGGAAAATATTGATGCAGAATGATAATAACCATCTCAGATACCAAAGTATAAATCTTTAGGATGTCACTGATATAGATACAAATTCGGTCAAAATGGACAAACACGGACCTCTGGAAACCAAGAGATGGGATCATATACCATGAAGGAGTAAGCATCCCCTGTCGACTGGTCACACCCGCCGTGAGTCTACAGTCAAGTCAGAATGAAATACATGAAGAGTGAATCCTCGTCAAAATTGGTACAGACGTCTCAACAACCGCCAACGAAAAAGGCAACACAACATTTCACCTAGTGAAACGGAGTAATCGCAAGCAAGACTATTACACCGACCGTAAAAGTTGATTAACGTTGACATCAAACGTAGTTTTCGATATCCCTGTGTCAATAGTTTGTCAGTGAGTAGGTTACACCTGTATATGAAATCTTCATATGTTGTACTCGCCCTGGCATATCGGATGATTTGTGAAATATAAACTCCATATATTACTACTTAAATGTGGAAAATGTACTATGGGAAAGTCGAAATTGTCGCGTTTGTCGTATAGCTTAGTTACTAATTTCCCGTTTGTGTTTATATTAAGCTTATCTAAGTACGAAGCGCGTGTGCTTGATTCTGTTGTATCTTTAATTTCTAGATGGCTTGGATATATCGCATCGACATATGTATGAAAATTGCCATTTTTAATTGACAAAACATCGTCGATATATCTAAATGTCAAATAAACAATTGTTATTTTGAACGTTATATATAGACTTATGTGATATATATTCTTTCCTCACAGATAAACGATTTTGGATTGGTGGTACCGATAAACAGAAAAGTCGGGAATGGAAGTGGGAAAGCACGGGTCATGTGATAAAATTCAGTGATTTTGGTCCAAACGAGCCAAATAACCGTAAAGAAAGATGTCTCGAATTGCTTTTCTCAGATGGAAAGTGGAATGATGAAACGTGCACCACAAAAATACCATTCATATGTGAAAAAAAGGTACAAAAAATATACATGGTGTTCTTCCATAAATTGGCGTGTAAAGGCCTATAGTATCAAGCTTTCATTTTCTCACAGACATTGGTTAAGTATGGATATCGTATGGATGTAATAACGGTTACAATATAAATATATATTTTTTTAAATTCTAGCATTTCGATATTTTAACTGCATGAGCTAAATAACTCACAATGCGTCTTAAACGGTATCTATATCTTTTCTATGGCACGCAAAAATCAAATTAATGAATTAAACCTAGTTTTTTGCAGATAAACCTAATATTTCTCTGGTTAATCCTAATTTTTTTCGTAACTCAAATTAATTGTTGAAAAACTAGGTTTAACTGCGCCAAATCCTCATTAATATGATTTCAGCACAGTCAAACTTAAAACCTATTTTTTCTCAGTTAAACTAGGTTTTCTCGAGAAAAAATAGTTTCAACTTATTTTTTCTTCGACGCAGTTAAATTGAGTTTTGCTCAGTTAAACCTAGTTTTTCTCCAGTAAGTGTGGGTTACTGAGGAAATCTATGTTTAAATGGAGAAAAAATCTAGGATTAGCTGATGTAGTACGCCGAAATTACAGTAATGAGTTAATCCTAGTTTTTCTCGAGATAAATCTACTTTTTCTCGATCAAACCTAGATTTTTTCCTGTTAAAATGGGCTACAAGTTCAACCTAGTATTTCTACAGTTAATCCTAAATTTAACTCAGAAAAAACAGGATTAACTGCGCCAAAATCATATTAATACTGATTAATATCATTGTGGCGCAGTTAGATCTATTTTCTCTTAAAAAACAAGATTTAACTCATTCTTATGATTTTGGCGCAGTTAAACCTAGTTTTTCTCAGTTTAACCTAGTTTTTATCCAGTTAATGTGGGTTACTTAGAAAAACTAAGTTTAACTGTAGAAAATTGGGTTTAACTTAGGAAAACTAGATTTAATTCATTAGTGTGATTTTGGTGAAACAAACTTTTTAATCCTATTTAATCTGGGTAATGCATTTGTTAACCTTAGCATTAAATAGTATATCCCATATAACAGAAACAGTTTTGTGATTGAAAAGTACAACTAAATTGTATGACGTTATGTAAACGACAAACTCTATACCCAAACGTTAAAATAATTGTATTATTGTATAAATATTCGAGTACATCACTCTTATTCCATACTTCTCTACAATTCTTTTTTTCTATTTTACAGATTAGATGCTAGATGCATGAAAAGATTGTGATTGTGATTCTACAGTCAGGAAATACTATAATCCCAAGATGTGTGCTTTTGAATCGATTATAATAATTATTCAATAAAGTTTTTTGAAAAGCATTGTTTTTCAATAGTTTCAGTTTATAGATTTTAGTATGTATATAAGTAATATATAGGATGTTTATACGTTGATATACAAGTATGTCTATACATAATTAATTGGGTCAAAATGGTCGGGTAGGCCAATTTACCCTACAGCAAATTTACACAGTCAGACTATTTATAAATGCAACATTGACATCGAGATTTATAATATTGAGTTGCCTTTTCGTTGGCGGTTGTTGAGACGTCTGTACCGATAGTGGCGAGGATACACTCCTTACGTGTTTCACTGGACTTGACTGTGGACTCACGGCGGGTGTGATCGGTCGACAGGGGATGCTTACTCCTCCATGGCACCTGATCCCACCTCTTGGTTTCCAGAGGTCCGTGTTTGTCCATTTTTTATCGGATTTGTATCTGTGTCCTGGACATTCTATTGATTTACACTTTGGTATCTGAAGTTTTTATATTAGTACAGTCCCGTAAAGAAACGCCCTTTCACGTCCTGTCGGTACTTCCTTTTCCCGTAAACTTTGCTTCTGCTCCTGTCCTGTAATCCTGTAATTCTGTTACGCGCCGACATTTTGTTCTCATTGAGTCGTGTTTCACACGCGAACTAAACTTTTAGACGATTCTGCTTTGTATGAGCCCTTCTCTACGGGGAGATTCCAAACAGACTGGTGACCTGATAAAAATACTTTGCATATACTGTTGTCATATTTACATTAAACTATTAAGACTGCCATGAATACAATGTACCCAAAATGTATTAATCGATGACATGATAGCTTGTAACTTCTACATTAAAGTGAACTGCTGCTTAAACTATTTTTTTACTAAATCATTTCAAGAAATTTATCACGCGTCCCTTTAAATGTGTTTAGTCCCTTAAACATTTCCTAGATTGACAATTGATTGTATGCCAATGAACTCGAAAAAATAAAATGTCTATTACAAAAACACTTTTACGTTACCAACAGTCATATAATGTTGTAAAATTGAATGTGGTTTGTAGTTTTCAAGTGACATTTCAAAATAGTGTGTTATTTAAATACAAACATATAAAATTTCAAGTCAGTACACCTCTCCACATTTATATATTCGATTTTATTTTATTACTCATTAGAATTAAACCGTTAACTAGTACAACGGTGCTCGCTTGTTACATAAGTATCAATAACACATTGATCGGTACGTAACAGGAAGCAATTATATATCATTTTGTCTGCTAGATAAAGACCTTTCGCATGAGCTAACAAATACACATGAAATATACTTGTAACATATTGTCCAGAAAAAGTTATGTAGGAATAAAACACGCAACATGGTCCCCTATAAATATGTTAACTCACATAGAGATCGCACCAAAGCATAGCTGACTCCACAAACAGGCAATGATGGTGGCAAAAAGTTTCTTTTTATCCTGTATCATACTGTGCATGATTGATTCCGGTATGTATATATACAATTATTACATTTCCTTCTTATAAGTTTATGTAATTTGCTTTTAAATGTTGTTTTGCGCAACACTTAACGTTTTTCAGTTTTCGGTTTTTTAATGGTGGAGGAGATATTACGAATACAATGTACTCGCAAAGAGATAACCGGCCTTCCGCAAGTAAACTGGCAAACTTTTTTCACAAAAATCAGTCTATGTTCCAGCGGGACTCAGAGTTTGGCTGACCACTCAGCCACAGAGACCCAACACTAGCCCGAAGTGAGATACTTCATGGTTTAAAGCGTGATGCTCTAACCACTCAGCCACAGAGACCCACACTGACCAGAAGTAAGATACTTCCTGTTTTAAAGCGCAAAGTTAACCACTCAGCCACAGAGACCCACACTGACCAGAAGTAAGATACTTCCTGGTTTAAAGCACAAAGTTGACCACTCGGCCACAGAGATCCAACACTGACCAGAAGTGAGATGCTTCATGGTTTAAATCGTGATGCTCTAACCACTCAGCCACAGAGACCCACACTGAACAGAAGTAAGATACTTCCTGTTTTAAAGCGCAAAGTTAACCACTCGGCCACAGAGATCCAACACTGACCAGAAGTGAGATGCTTCATGGTTTAAAGCGCAATGTTCTAACCACTTGGTCACAGAGACCCAACACTGACCAGAAGTGAGATACTTCATGGTTTATAAGACAAAGTTCTAACCACTTGGTCACAGAGACCCAGCACTGACCAGAGGTGAGATACTTCGTGGTTTATAAGACAAAGTTCTAACCACTTGGTCACAGAGATCCATCACTGACCAGAGATGAGATACTTCATGGTTTAAAGCGCAATGTTCTAACCACTCGGCCATGGAAGCCTCTAATTTTCGCATAATTGTATATAACTTGATTATAACTGTATATAACGTGCCAATAACTGTATATAACTTGCCACTTACTGTATATAAATTGCCAATGACCTGTATCTAACTTTGCCAATACCTGTATCTAACTTGCCAATACCTGTATCTAACTTGCCAATACCTGTATCTAACTTGCCAATACCTGTATCTAACTTGCCAATAACTGTATATATAACTAATAATTGTATATGACCTGTTCATAATTACATGTATATATGACTTGCTAGTAATGATCTATGAATTGCTAATAATTATACATAGCATGCATAAATGCTTAATACAATAACTTACAAATTCATACCAAACTTGCTGATATTTATATATAATTTGGTAATCATTATATATAACCTGCTGGTAATTATACATAACTTGTTACTAATAATTTACATATAACTTGCTAATAACTATATATAATTTGCATATTATTACATATAACTTGCTAAAGATAATATATATATTATATATATATATATATATTATATAGTATATATACTATATATATATATATATATATAGTAAAAACTGTATATAGGGCCACCCAAGGGACCAGACAATACTGACCTTTATGTGCAGATGACCCTTATACACAGGTTCAATTTGTTAAAGTATGCAGTCGAGGGACTTTTCAAAACTGGCCTTTATAGACAGGTGATATTTAAATAGAGGTGACCGCTATAGCAGGTTTTTACTATATATATATATATATATATATATATATATATATATATATATATATATATATTTATATAGTCAGTATTTGTAATTGGCAAAATATTTTATATAACTTGTTAATAATTATAGGTAACATGTCAATAGCTATAGGTAACATTTTTATAGTTATTGTGTGAGAGATAGCTGTCAGAATTTGTCTTTTGGATGTTAAATAACTACATTAATATCTAACTGTTCATCAGTTGCGTTAAATGGGATATCATTTAATATTTGAAAAAAAAACATTAAAATCACAGATACCACATTTTTTTATTCAAATTATAGTAGATGAAAACTTATTAACTGACTTGCAGGTTTAACACATTGTCCAAGTGGATGGAAATATTTTTCTCGTCATTGCTATCTTTTTGTTGAAACACCACTACCATGGATGGATGCCAAGGTATGTGCTTGTTTTAATACAGAAAAATTCAAGTAACATTTGTAAAACTGCCATATATTGATCCAATGTTTTACAGATAAACCCGCTTATTTTGAAATCTATTACATTTAAATCTCACTATTTGAACTGATTTTGATTATTCCACAAAATATCTTTATTACTATTATAAACCTGTTATTTTGAAAACCCTGTTCAATATATCTGGGATCGACTGTATATCCTTTAATACGATGACGCTTTTTGCTTATCACTTTTTTCAGTATACTTTCTTCTTTTCCAGAAATATTGTGAAAATGTCAGATCTTACTTGGCTGTAGTCGAGAACTCAGTGGAAAACAATTGGCTGAAGTTACAGAAAATTATATATGGTAAGCATCACAAATAATTCGATGTGACTGACGATTTAATATTCTTTTATCATACCTTGTACGTTGAAATCTTGTTCGTATATATATATATATATATATATATATATATTATAATATAATATATATATATATATATATATAAATATTATATTATATATGTCTGTCTGTCTGTCTGTATGTATGTACAGGATGTCTCAAATAAAGTCCCGACTTTACCGTTTAATGAAATATGTTGCAAGCTACATATTTAAACTAAGGGATATATCATATCAAAAAGTGTTTCATAACAATTCTGTTGGTATATAACATTTGATGCATTAACATTAAATACTATTTAAGCGAGCCACATTCTTAAGTATACAAGTTTTGTCATTTTTATTACATATTCCAAATGTCAACCGTTTTCTCGATCACTAACTGTAACCCATCCACAACTTTCGGATTATATTTTTACATATATCCTATGGAATCCTTACTAGTGTATCCTTATTACCTGTTTTAAGTCATCAGTATGCTGTGTATACTCAAAACAAAATTTAAAGACATCAAAATGAAGGTTATTCTTCAAGTTCTTGTCATCCATTTTTATAGTAAAACACAAATAATGGTAATATATGATGATTTCATCGATGACGTCATAAAATAAGTTATGACCTCATAAGTTTAAGGATTAAATAATCATAAAATTTCAATTAAATTCTCTTTCTAATGAACTTCCAAATTTTCGATCATCATGAGTCTACACATGTATGTATGTATTGATGGATGGATGGATGAATGGATGGATGGATGGATGGATGTATGTATGTGTGTACCTAAATATGTAGGCAAGGGTGTGTGTGTGTGTGTGTGTGTGTGTGTGTGTGTAATTAACCAGTCTGTAATATAATCTTGTATATCCATGTATTTTCATATGTTAACACGTATGTTTATGTATTGCGTGATTTACAAAATGTAATGTGATCATTTTCATACACTTTGTGATACTGTTTTATAGGCATATGTAAAATGTATTTCAGTCGGTTGGACAAATTTGTATACACACATTTGCTTATATAGATGTGTGTATAGTTCATAATACAACCAAATCCACATATATTGAACTCTGTTATTTTAAAATCTCCCTTTATTTTAAATTATTTTTATTCTCCAGCCAAAATTATTTATTACCATTGTAACATGGTCATTTTGAAACTTTAATAAATCCTGTTCGACTGTAGGGTACATTCTATATACCTTTTACATATATAATAAAGTACCTTGGTAATTCTGAATTGAGTCAAGATTTCAAAAGTAATGAAGTTGTTCAATCACTCTCTAAGTATATATATATATATATATATATATATATATATATATATAATATAATATATCATATATATATATATATATATATAACATTGATAAACTCCAAATGTATAGATATTCCCAGTAATATAATATAAAAACCTCAGATACCAAAGCATACATCAATAGAATGTCCAGGACATAGTTACAAATCTGGTAAAAATGGACAAACACGGACCTCTGGAAACCAAGAGGTGGGATCAAGTGAAATGGAGGAGTAAGCATCCCCTATCGACCGGTCACACCCGCCGTCAGTCCACAGTCAAGTCCAGTGAAACACGTGAGGAGTGTATCCTCGTCACAATTGGTACAGACGTCTCAACAAACGCCAACGAAAAGGCAACTCAACATTTTAGTTAGTGAAACAGAGTAGTCGCAAACAAGACTATTATACCGACCGTAAAACTTGCGGAACGTCGACATTAAACGCGGTTTTCGATATCCCTGTGTCAATAGTTTGTCAGTGAGTAGTTTACACCTGTATATGAAATCTTCATATGTTGTGCTCGCCCTGGCATATCGGATGATTTCTGAATATAAACTCCATATATTACTACTTAAATGTGGAAAATGTACTATTGGAAAGTCGGAATTGTCGCGTTTGTGGTATACCTTGGTTGCTAATTTCCCGTCTGTGTTTATATTAAGTAAATGTTTAAGTACGAAGCGCGTGTGCTTGATTCTGTTGTATCTTTAATTTCTAGTTGGTTTGATATATCGCATTGACATATGTATGAAAATTGCCATTATTAATTGACAAAACATCGTCTATATATCTAAATGTCAAATAAAAAATGTTATTTTGAGCGTTATAAATAGACTTATGTGAAATATATATTCTTTCCTCACAGGTAAACGATTTTGGATTGGTGGTACCGATCAACAGAAAAGTCGGGAATGGAAGTGGGAAAGCACGGGTCATGTGATAGACTACAGTGATTTTGGTCCACAACAGCCAAGTACCCCTGCAGAAAGATGTCTGGAAATACTTTTCTCAGATGGAAAGTGGAATGATAACAAGTGCACCAAAAAGTTCTCATTCATATGTGAAAAACAGGTACAAAACATTTACATGGTGTTCTTCCATAAATCGGCGTGTAAAGGCCTATAGGGTCAAGCTTTCATTTTCTCATAGACATTGGTTAAATATATCATATGGATACAATAAATTCTAGCATTTCGATATTTTAACTGCATGAGCTAAATAACTCACAATGCGTCTTAAACGGTATCTATATCTTTTCTATGGCACGCAAAAATCAAATTAATGATAATCATAATTTTTCTCAGATAAACCTATTTTTTCTCTAGTTAATCCTAATTTTTTCCTAAGACAAATTAATTGTTGAAAAATTAGATTTAACTTCGCCAAAGACTCATTAATATGATTTCAGCACAGTCAAACTTAAAACCTATTTTTTCTCAGTTAAACTAGGTTTTCTCGAGAAAAAAATAGTTTCAACTTATTTTTTCTTTTGACGCAATTTAATTTACTTTTTCTCAGTTAAACTTAATTTTTCTCCAGTTAGTGTGGGTTACTGAAAAAATCTATGTTTAAATGGAGAAAAAATCTAGGATTAGCTGATGTAGTACGCCGAAATTACAGTAATGAGTTAATCCTAGTTTTTCTCGAGATAAATCTACTTTTTCTCGGTCAAACCTAGATTTTTTCCTGTTAAAATGGGCTACAAGTTCAACCTAGTATTTCTACAGTTAATCCTAAATTTAACTCAGAAAAAACAGGATTAACTGCGCCAAAATCATATTAATACTGATTAATATTATTGGGGCGCTGTTAGATCTATTGTTCTCTTGAAAAACAAGATTTAACTCATTCTTGTGATTTTGGCGCAGTTAAACCTAGTTTTTCTTAGTTTAACCTACTTTTCATCCAGTTAATGTGGGTTACTTAGAAAAACTAAGTTTAACTGGAGAAAAAATGGGTTTAACTGAGGAAAACTAGATTTAACTCATTAGTGTGATTTTGGCGTACCATACTTTTTAATCTTATTTAATCTCGGTAATGCATTTGTTAACCTTAGCATTTAATAGTATATCCCAGATAACAGAAACAGTTTTGTGATTGAAAAGTACAACTAAATTGTATGACGTTATGTAAACGACAAACTCTATACCCAAACGTTAAAATAATTGTATTATTGTATAAATATTCGAGTACATCACTCTTATTCCATACTTCTCTACAATTCTTTTTTCTATTTTACAGATGAGATGCTAAATGCATGAAAACCTAAGATTGTGATTCTACAGTCAGGAAATACTATAATCCCATGATGTGTGCTTTTGAATCGATTATAATAATTATTCAATAAAGTTTTTTGAAAAGCATTGTTTTTCAATAGTTTCAGTTTATAGATTTTAGTATGTATATGTCCGTTACTAATTTTTAATTTTGAAAAATTAAAAATGAGTACCTATTGTCCGGTACTCATTTTTAATTTTTCAAAATTAAAAATTAGTAACGGACATATATAAGTAATATATAGAATGTTTATACGTTGATATACAAGTATGTCTATACATATAAATATTATACAAGTATTGATTTAGTTGATGGTGGCATAATTTCAAACGATGACTTCAAGAGACGTTTAAATGGGAGCCGGTTTTTGATTGGTTTATTCCATTTAATTCATCCAATTTTATACTCTTTATTTAAAAAAGGAAAGGGGTGGAGGCACGAGAGGACAATATAACAACCCACGACACTCTGGACTGTACAAGGAATGAAAGTAGCTCCTCTAGCTTGATATTCGGATTAATTAGTACAAACTGCCATAGTTACTATCAAATAGCGGTGGGAAAATTCACGAGTTACAATAAATTAATATGTCTAAACATAAATAAACAAACAAAATAAAATAAAAACAACATCTTAAAATACTGACAAAAGATGAACCATGCTTACACTAAAGAAGAACAGACTCACTTCTCTAGGCCTATTGTTATTTTAAAGACATAGTATCTACGATTTCCTCAAATATTTCAATCTCAATTGTTTAGGTCAAATATGTTAATATTTGGAGATAAAAAACGAAAAATTGTTGAATTAAAACACATAGAAGTATAGTTTTATTGTATTTCACAACTTTCCACGTTTTTTTTATTTTTTGTCGGTACGACAAAAAATTCGTTTGCAAGCCCGCCCATATTCATATAACCTTAGCGTGACCTGTATTTGCGCATGCGCATTTCCATTGTTGATAGTGAAAAGCATGGCGTCCAAAGCAAAAACAAATCGTGACCGACCTGTTAAATTGACAGATTCAGCTAGAAAAAGAAATCGGAAAGAAGTTCTGGCGAAACACAACAAACCAAGATAAATATTGGAAAGGAGCATGATCGATGGATAAGCCTCAAGGACCGTCTAAATGTAGGATCTCACGTGCTTACCTCAGCATCCATTGATTGATATCGATACGATCTAGGTCATTGCGTGTGCTTTTGGGATTGTTTTCTGTGCATAATTAATGAGTTTTGATTCTTACAGACGACGACAACAAATCAGCATTTATCCGTTAATTACGCTAATTATACAAAAAAAGTGTCGACGTGGAAGATCATTATTCAGTCATATCTTCGATATTTCCGCAAAATTGCCGACTAAAAAAAATAACCATTTTCGTAGATACTATGTCTTTAATTACATCTTGCTGACTTTATGTGCACGTTCCTCTTATCTGGAATCAAAATCCAAAAGTTTACACATGATTCTACATCTGACAGATCTGTAACTATGAGGTTCGGTGAGAAAATACTTTAAGTAAAATTATTAAGCTGAATTGGTGTGACCTGAGATAAAATATAATATGTACCATCCATATGTGAGGATTACGGGCAGCTTGTTAAGTTACACGATGGAATTCATGTTTCGGACAAATAACTTGCCAACACATTTCGATTAAAGTTAATTATAAAAATCGAAACAAATATAGAAATGAAATCTCGGCAATTGTTGCAGCTACAAGGTAAAATTGGTCAATATCTGTCATTGTCATCCTTGGTAAATAAGTTTTGATTGTTTTGATGGTGTAAAGGGTCGTGGAAGGTGAAACTTTGTCAGATTTGATATGCTCAGCGCCAGTACCCTCAGGTTCTTTGTTGATCAGAATGCGGGAGAAACTTCTAGAATTCTGGTGTTCTATGGTGTTTGGAATTGACCGTCGTATAAAAGCACAAGGGTTATAGAAAGCAAGAGAGAGAGAGAGAGAGAGAGAGAGAGAGAGAGAGAGAGAGAGAGAGAGAGAGAGAGAGATTGAGATTTTGTTATTAACTACTGATACCTGAACATGTTATTGAAGTCTCACTTGGTGTAAAATAAAAACTATACGATCATACCTGTTCTATTGATTATATGCGTATTTAAAGACCGGGTCTGGTGTTTAAATAGCGGCCAAAGAGAAAAATAATGGAAATTTCAATTTTCTTGCCACCTTTCAAATCAGAATATTTTATTTAATTCACAATAATAATTGCAATAAATTCTAACTGAAATTTGTTTTTAGGAGAATCAGACATATGTAGAAATTTCTGTATAATATAAAAACTTCAGATACCAAAGTGTAAAACAATAGAATGTCCAGGACACAGAGACAAATCCGATAAAAAATGGACAAACAAGGACCTCTGGAAACCAAGAGGTGGGATCAGGTGCCATGGAGGAGTAAGCATCCCCTGTCGACCGGTCACACCCGCCGTGGGTCCACAGTCAAGTCCAGCGAAACACGTGAGGAGTGTATCCTCGCCACATTTGGTACAGACGTCTCAACAAACGCCAACGAAAAGGCAACTCAACATTTCACTTAGTGAAACAGAGTAGTTGCAAACAAGACTATTATACCGACCGTAAAACTTGCGGAACGTTGACATTAAACGCGGTTTTTGATATCCCTGTGTCAATAATTTGTCAGTGAGTAGTTTACCTCTGTATATGAAATCTTCATATGTCGTGCACGCTCTGGCATATCGGATCATTTGTGAAATATAAACTCCATATGCGGGTCACTGAGGGATATTACTACTTAAATGTGGAAAATTGACGATGGGAAAGCCGAAATCGTCGCGTTTATCATATAGCTTCGTTGCTAATTTCCCGTCTGTGTTTATATTAAAAAGTAAAATGTCTAAGTATGAAGCGTTTGTGCTTGATTCTGTCGTATCTTTAATTTTTAGTTCGCTGGGATATATCGCATTGACATATGTATGAAAATTGTCATTATTAATTGACAAAACGTCGTCGATATATCTAAATGTCAAATTAAAAGACACCGCTAGCTTTTTCTTCTTTTGCTTCAGCAGTTTCTGAATGAAGTCTGCTTCGTATGAATAAAAGAAACAGGTCGGCCAATAAAGGAGCACAATTGGTTCCCATGGGAATGCCGACAGTTTGTTGAAAGACCACGTCTCCGAACATTACAAATATATTGTCTATTAGAAATTCCAGCATGTTTTTTATATCAACTTCAGTATATTTATGTGTAGAATTAGATCTGTAGATCAAGTATTTTCAAATATAAAAACTGAAATGAGCACAATTCTAAATTTCGCTCGGTTTGATTGACAAGTAATGTTGTAAGATTTTGTATTTATATCTACACCCGAAATGCTTATGGACGCATGCACATTATTTAATTTCTAATTACAAATCAAGTGAAGGAAGGTCACAAACAGGGTTCATATTGATGTATGTAAGCATTTTATATGATTACAGATACTTATCTCATGTACATTAGTGGCACTGGGAGTTATCAGCATGAACATTTTATATAGAAAATAAGATTAAGATAAAACACAATAATTCCCGCTAAACACGCAATGGTGTATCATTTAGTTTCACACTTTATTATACAATAATTTTAAACAGTAAATTCATATCAGATGTAAATTTATTAACAAACAGGTGTCCTAGGTATATGGGTTTTAGTCTCACAACGTCAACAATACACGTAGACATATGTCCCTGCCATCTTACAACATATTGAAATCTAGGGTCCTCTATCGAAACCGTTATCTTCCTAACTTTATACTTCTCATCTAAAACTGATTCCTTTGTGAAACAACATTATTCAAAATAACTTACATTTTACTTTCCTGAGTGCACTATTCTGTCAGTGCTGGTACACAATTTGATATCCCCCACATTTTTCTGTTTGTTCACACGTTTTGCAAGATTTACATAAACAATGTGGGTAGTCTTCACAATGTTCGGAATGTCCCCTCTAAATTCCCACTCTTACATTTGTCACTATGACTAGCAACATCAGTATTGTTCATTTCCTCAAAATTCAACAATTGAATAATGGCTCTGCTTTTCTCAGAATTTACTCTCAAAGTAAATACACATGTCTCATAATCACCTCCCGCCATTTTGATATGAGACCAAGTTTTGCTTTGGAGGGAAACACTTTTTGGTTGGGGTGTTTGGTGGGGAATATAAAAAATGAATTTCTGTAAGGTGGGAATGTAGATGTAGGCAGTTCCATGGCTTGCAGATTCAAATTTGTCCGTTAGAGGCACAACCAGTGGTTACTCTGTATAGAATGTAGGGTTTGGACAAAGGGAGATTACTATATATGACCTGTATACACTTAACCAGAGAGGAAGGGTTGGTAGTGAACCCGATTGTATAGGAAGGGTAGCCATCTTGGATATGAAATCATGGGATATCTAGTTTCATGGATGGATAGGGAATCCCGGATAATGAGGTATACCTCATTTTACCGGAAACGAGGGACTGATTAATCTCAGGAGAGGTACATAGAGCATGGAGTGTGTAACGTACTAAAAGTTTGCAACGTGATCAAGTGTGAACAATTCACATGTTTCAAAGTTGCAACGTGTATAACGTTCTAAGTTATCAAGTCTCAATGTGACAAAGTACAAAAGTTACAAAGTTGTTAAGTATGAAGTTGTTCACTTACGTCGTTTCAATACGTTTCTGTATTTTTATATCTTTTTTGTACTTCTGCATATAAAATAAAAATTGAAATACTCACGCAGAGGATTTTTTGACGATGTTGACTGTTCGAGCTTCGTATGCCAAATGAGTTCTCATAGGTCTTACTGAACTTTTTTCTCTAGTTTTTAAAGTTACTATTTTTAGAATTTACTGTTTTGGATTTAATAAAATTTATCGATCAAGTAAAAAGTAGTGAATGTTCACATTCACATACTATATGTTAGACTTGCCACTACAGTATAACACAACACACACAAAAACTGCATACTTTCATGTTTCTGTTCGAATTAGATGAGTGGCCCTTAAAAGGGCCATTTGTGTTCGGGTTAAAAGCCCTGTGCTTTACAGAAACTGCCAACAGACCATCTTCGACCTTCTGGCCTCAGCTCTTTTGCTAAGCTTCACGTACCAGCTTAATAATCCTGCCTTCTGACGATCAAAGAACTCCCACTCCTGGACGTCATCTACAATTTCTTTAGGATGTACCAGGTTTCAGCCTCCAGGAATTTACTACGTTCATTATATTTGTTAAATTTTGTGTCTTTTGAAAAAAGACTCGCACAACATTTTATATGACCAGTATAGAGCACGCGACGTACTCCGTCTCATGAACTTTGACCTTTTTGATGATTTGTCTATAGAGAGCTGTGTGAAGCTATTTCTAGAACCGAAAATTTAGGTTTTACAGTTTAACGTTGATCGTTTAGGGTATATTCCATACTGCATGATTTAGCGTTAACTAAATAAATGTTGTTTGAACTCTTACGTTTTACTCAAATTTTGAAATTTACTGTATGTACATGTTTCCTACGTAAAAATAGACCCATGTTATACACATTCAAACACCCACCCATGCGGGTAGTGGTTTTCTGTTATAATTATAATGATGTTGCACCTCCAGCTTCGGATCTCAAATGAGCTCTCAGAGACTTAACTCAAGCTTTGTCTAGTCACATGACTTACTATTTCAGACTTTCATCAATCTATTCAAGTGAATACTTGAGTAATAGCAAAAACACAAATGATAATAAAATATTTAATGTTGAGTGAATATACACTGATAAAGAAGCGAGAAGGAAGCTAACGATTTTATTTAACCAAAGTAAACACATCCGAGTCGTTCAATGTCGAATAACAGTTTATTAAGTACACTATTCTGTGTATTGATGTATTGAGAATGCATCAAGAGTACACGTTTTTATCTTTACATGATCAGAAATTTACCGTGACTGGCATAACAAAATGGCGAGACCTGTCATCCTGCAAGACAATTACAGTCAGCTGACTCAGTGACGTCACACAAGTGTAATCAGCAAAGTCTAACATAAAGTAAGTGAATGTGTACATTCACTAGTTTTTACTTGATTGATAAATTTTATTAGATAGAAATCCAAACCAGTAAATTCTAAAAAAAAATAGTAAATTTACAAACTAGAGGAAAAGTTCAGTGAAGCCTCTGAGAGCTCATTTGGCATCCGAAGTTCGGAAAGAAAACACCGTCAGGATGATTTTTCAATACTTATTATATACAGAAGTACAAAATGATACAAAAAATACAGAAAAGTGTTAAAACTGCGTACATGAACAACTTCATACTTTACAACTTTGTAACTTTTGTACTGTGTAACTTTGAGACTTCGTAACCTAGAACGTTATACAGGTTGCAACTTTGAAACATGAGAACGTTACAGACTTGATCACTGCAAACTTTGAAACATGAGAACGGTACACACTTGATCATTTAGCAAACTTTTAGTACGTTACCCACTTCATGTTCTATATATCTTTCCTGCCTTGAGATTAGTCAGTCTCTCGTTTCCAGTGAAATGAAGTCTCCCTCATTAGCTGGGATTCCCTGTCTATCCATGAAACTAGATATCCCAGTTTCTATATCCAAGGTCATATAGATTGATCTCCTTTGTTCCAAACCTACTTTGTAACGAAGGCTCTCAATCGTTATCCAGGATTGCCATCTCCACAATCTTCCACCCCCGGTCATAGACACGCCTCCAAACTCAAAGATTGACTCTTACTCCTTATTGGCATGAAAACGTGATCCCATTTCCGGTAATACGTCATAAACAGCTCTATTTCGTGCAGATTCAAATTGACCAATCAGAAGCCAGTATTCTGATGACGTCATCAACAGCATAGTAAGAAGTAAGTAACAAGTAGAATAAACATTGTATTTAATATTTTAAAAAATGAATTTATGTACATTTAGAGAGACAACATTTCTGAAATGGATATATTACAGCAAGAAAATTCCATAGACATTAATTTAAATGCTAAATTATAGCTGAAAAGTACTCTTGATGGCACAATCCATAGGCAGGCAATATTTAATATCAACAAACATATAGTTTGTAGTATACCTTTCAAATAATATTTGGAGCAGATTTATGAATCATGTGTATTATAGTCGTGAAAACAAGTAAATATGATGCACTGTTACAATGTAGCGGTTGTCTTATGTTAGCAAGCGCTCATGGAACAAAGATATCTAATAAAAACTTCTTTTTGTAGCCTTATCTTTGGGAGGTGTGACTTTAATTGCTACTCGTATGGATACCTCATTTTCACATTTAAACTGCATGGTTAATAGTTTTAAGATAAAAACGTTGGACAATTGGATGTTTTCATTTTACAACTGTTGAGTTTTTTTGTTTTTTTTTTCCTTTTCACGTTTAGCTTACAGGTATACCAAAATAAAGTGGACAAAAAGGTAAAACGTGACTTCACGTATTTCTGTAGCTGTAATTTTTATGTTGCCGAAAACAAGTATGTCACCCCTGTTATGATTCAATTTAGACTCGTTGTGTTTGTAAAAACGTGCCAATTTACGTTAGAAGACCTTTAGGTTTTTATATTTTTTAGAAAAAAAAAATGCCAAAAAGAAAAGCCATTCGATCACGGTTACGTTTGATCATGCCAATACTTATGTGTCTTTAAAATAATCTTTTATGGAAGCATCGTTTTAAGTCTTATTGACATAAAAATTGCCTTAAACATTTTGTGGCCTTTTCCCCATAACTATTGTTTATAATATTTAAAACCATTGGGTCGTTGCAAAACCAGATAAAACCCAAAATCTGGTATTTACCAGCCAGGCAATTAGTTAATATTAAAGAAATATTTCGATCCGATAGCGCCATTTAGGTTGTAAACTTCTTGAGAACTAAGGTATTCATTTCACAGTAGCTACTTCATAGAAAGATTTGCAATACATTAAAATTTACTATTTGGCCTTGTAATATTTCATCGTCTCCTTCCTATGGTGTTTTAATTTCACAAATTATACGTTATGCCAGATCATGCTCCTCACATGAATGTTTTATTCTGAGAGCCAAACGACTCGCTACTCACACAGAGATAAGTTGTTGAGTGCTATTAATCGTTACTAAGGAAGTTTTAGGACTGATACAGGGATCTTGTTAAACAATATTAAATCACCCTCTCAGGTATATTAGAAAGTATTCTGGAACACGACCATATACAGTGACTCCCTGTCATCAATCAGATCTAAAACTAACTGATAATATTTTCACCGAATTCATATCGTTTGCGATGTGTATGGTTGGTAACAGGATTTGCTGTCTCCTTGTGGAAACCTTGTCTCGCCCCTTATGGGATTCGCAATTGTTCTTCATCTTGAGACCATTGACATATCATTTGTATATTTCTCATGTATTAATGGATTTGGATTTTTCTATTATTCATTTGAAATTCTTCATTTTTACTTTTTTCGGATACGGTTTTATTAAATTCGAACTAATGAAGTTTTATTGACAGAAAAAAAACACCTAAAGCATTAGTTTAAGCCTTTTTTCTAAATCTCCTACCTTGTTGATGTGGTTCCGTGTAACAAAAGATAAAACAAAACCTGTGAAATACGACTCGAGCTGAAAAAAACATCTTTATTGTAAATACTTTAAAATCGCCAAAAAATCATTGTATTTTTGTATTACATTAGTAAACTCTAAACATTTGGTCGACCTTTCAGCGTCGTCGTAAAACCGCGACCTGGAATGGTCATGTAGGAAAGATCCGGTTTATTTTGTGAGAATTTTATTTACTCGAGAACTCAAGCTCGCGAATGTTAACTTTTCGCTCATTTTAACCTGATGCTGAAAGACACAACACAGTGTTCTTAGACTTGAGTTTTAGAAAACGGGTGATATTTATTTATTTACTTCTTCCGGACATCTGGTACTATCCCGTTTGGGATTCGCAATTGATTATTGTTCTTCGTGTTGAGACCATTTCACATCTAATTCGTCGTGTTCTAATGAACTTGAGCTTCGAATTTTATTTGGTACTTCTGTCACATCAGAAAACGGGTGTATATGGGGCGCCATGTGGGACATGTTAATTTTATGGATTTTTTTCAATTCAATTTTGTGCCACAAAATTTAAATCTGTGTTACAAAATTCAATTTTGTGACAAAATTGAAAGTTGTGTACGGAAATGGAATTTAACCTGCCCCACATGGCGCCATGTGGGACATTGCGAAATTTTGTCAAAAAAATCCATTTCATTCAATTTTGCGCACAAAAGTCAATATTGTGAGAAAAACTCAATACTGTGTCATAAAATTCAAAACTGTGATACAAAATTTAATTTTGTCAGCTCA
>BROG01001846.1:0-25365 GCA_030159075.1 Atrina japonica | reverse complement strand
CATACATACATACATACATGTTATTTGCATGCGGTATTGTAAAAAAACATATTTTATTATGAATGAACTTACCATTATTTTCTCTGATGCAATGAAATATATCCAACAGACGTAGTTGTTTTCACTGTAATCTGCAGGTACGTACACAGAAGATCTAAAGGTAATTTTTTTTTAATTGTACTCACTCATTCAAAGCACTTGTTCAATTCGGATGTTTTCACACGTTTGACACTCAGGGTACAGGTGAACAAAGGCGATCAATTTCGCGAATTCGTCTTTATAGCGGTTGCAGGGTCTGTTTCTCTTCAGAAAAGAGAACAAATGTGGCGACCAATGGCAGTAAAACACTGGGATTGTTTAAAAATCTTATTATTTTTTTTTAATTTCGTTCAATTCGATAAAAAAAGTTGAGATGACAGTTTTAAGGTAATTATGTCTAGTATTATAGTTTGTTAACATTTTATTTTGTCTTTCTCATATTGTTCTAAAATATTATTAAAAGATTATTGAATAAGCTCCAAATATATATATATATATATGTGGTGGGTGTGTATGTGTAAATATACTTAAATATGCGTGTGTGTGTGCGTGCGTGTATGCGGATATATATATATATTATAATATATATAATATATATATATATATATATATATATATATATATGCGTGTGAGTGCGTGAGCGCGTGCGTGTGCGCGGGTGCGTGCATCTGTGTGTGTGTGTGTGTGTGTGTGTGTGTGTGTGTGTGTGTGGTGTGTGTGTGTGTGTGTGTGTGTGGTGTGAACACAGTGGGGGCCATACAGAGTATCAATTTACAACCAACAGATCTTTCCGTCCAATTGACTTATCGCTGCAGAAAAGTTCCTCAATGGAATATCCCTACAATCGTCCGCTAAACAGAAACAAGATACGGATAGAAGACAGCTGCGTTAATGTAAAGGATTTTTCAAAAACATGTCCTCACTTCAAATTCAATAATTTACACAGAGATGTGTTAATTTAAAAAAACTGAAAGATCGTTATAAATAGAAATTAAATGAAAATCAAGAATAATTAAATCCAAAACGAATGAGGGCAAAACATATTCTATGACATCATCATTAAATAGCATAATTTGGTTTACTACCAAAACTGGATGACAAGGATTTAAAGAAGAACCTTCATTTTGATGTTGTTATTATTTTTTAACAAAATATGTTGGTGACGTGAAAGAGGTAATACGGATAAAATAAAAGGATCCCATTGATTGCACGTGGAAATATGACACTTTCTGGACAAGTTAGTTAGTAATGTTGAAACAGTGTACATTATTTTGGTATATGTAACAAAAAACGACGCCTCAATGTTGAAATTCTGAAGTGTTCAAAGATAAAGTAGTTAGTGATGACCAAATGTTAATTTTCAGATTCATATCATATTTACGTCATGTTATTCGTTTTAGAAATATAAATTATAATTGTTCAAAGAGTAGCTTATTTGTTAGAGAAAAAAATAAGTATGAAGTTTGAATTTTTCTTGCTTCCCGGGAAGTAATGCAAATAATTCAATCGACCTATATGCAAATGAACTCTGTTCAAACATTCGTAGAACCTTTATTGCGAATGTACCAACCTATTACTAGATCTTGGTCTTAGAAAAATCATTCTCATTAGTATGTCAGGCATGTCACTAATGTCAGGCATGTCAGGCATGTCACTAATGTCACTAATGTCACCAATGTCAGACATGTCACCAATGTCAGACATGTCACCAATGTTACCAATGTTAGGCATGTCACTAATGTCACCAATGTCAGGCATGTCACCAATGTCACCAATGTCAGGCATGTCACTAATGTCACCAATTTCAGGCATTTCACCAATGTCACTAATGTCACCAATGTCAGGCATGTCACTAATGTCACAAATATCACCAATGTCAGCAGGCATGTCACTAATGTCACCAATGCCAGGCATGTCACTAATGTCACCAATGTTAGATATGTCACTAATGTCACCAATGTCATGCATGTCACTGATGTCACCAATGTCAGTCGTGTCACTAATGTCATCATTGTCAGGCATGTCACCGATAAGAAACCCTCGTTGCATTTAAAATGTGTATATACAACCAGAGACATATACCTGACACATCACATGAAATCAAGTCCGATTTTAACAAGGACTGAATGTTTTATGGGCCCAATGTGTGACTCCGATATTGTCCGATATTTCCCTAAACCTGCATGGTCAAGATATTTGTTGACACTAAAGCAAACACGTGGTCGGGAACACGTGGTCGGGACCTTTAATTGACTAATTTGGCACGGGAATGACGCAGACAAATATTGAGCGTCAACTTTTTAGGCTCCAAAGTAAGACCATTTTGCATTAATGTGAAAATAATCAAGAAAAAGAATGTCTAATTACCCAGGAGTTTGTTTACACCTACATTTCATCGGTTTTATACGCATCCATTTCTTGTTTTATTTTGATAAGTTATCAGTATTACATAATATACCATGGTTTTGAAATTTCGCTGAAGACGTGGAATAAAGAAGTAAAAACTCCGCGATGTCCACATAGTACCTCATTAAACTAACCATCACCAAAACACTAAGTTTCCTGGATATATTTGTACACAAATAATAATATATAATATTGCAAAAATATCAAATTTTAGACAAAAACTCGATAGTATAGATATGCTTACTTCCTTCATTTCTAAAATATATCTTGATCGTGTATATATTAAATTCTCCTCCGAGATCTACCCTCCACCAAGCTATGGGATCCAATCCATCCGGGTCTGTAGAGGAACAGGAACTACTCCCAAGTGTCTGTGCCGTGTTACCATCTATAGCATTTCCAGCTATATGGCTTCCATATGTAGTGCTCATACTGGCCTGTTTTCCTCTCGCTAGATTCTCTGTAATGTATGTTACAAGTTCAAACAAAATGCATTCGATATTTAAAAAATAGTGTTATTCACGCACTATAACCATAACACCTGAGAATTTAATCAAGTCTGAGAAGTATCTCATATATGCTGCACGGCCAATCAGAGTTCAGGATTAGCCGAATTTGAATGAAATTTTAGACTTTAGTCATTTCAAGTTGTATGATGTCAGGTCCATATTATGTGTTACCGAACATAGGTAATGTACTATTACAGCAGGTAGTTAAATGACGACAGGAGTAAAAACAGATTAAATTGTTAAAACACACACACACATACACACACATATACACACATACACACACATACACACATACACACACACACACGCAAACACACACACACATACACACACATACACATACACACACACACACACACACACACACACAAACACACAAACACACACACACACACACACACACACACACAGACAGATATATATATCTTGAATATTATTCTCATGAACCAATCCCAATTGACTTTCAAATTTTGTGTGCATGATTGTTAAGTCAATACCTTCACAAGGGTCTGGAAAACCCGTTTAAGTTAAATCGAACTAGGAAACAGTTTCAGAAAATATTATATATACATCAAGTTTGTTCCGATGTCCGAGTTCTGTTTAAGCTAAACAAAACTCGGAACCAGTTCCCAATTACGTTTAAGGAAATATTGCATGTAGTTTTCACTTCAATTTTAGAAAAAAAAATTCTATGCACTTCAAGTTGGTTCCAAGTTCCGTTGAAGCTAATCGGAACGCGGGTCAATTCCCTGCTACCCAAGGTAATCGAAATCAGGGACTAATTCCCAGTTCTGTTTAAGATAAACTGGGAACTGTATCTTAATGTCATTTAGATCTATACAAACAAGGCTACAAGTAAACGATAACAATAACAAGTAGCTCAGAGGACTGTTTTGAGTTGGATGCAACACAATTATTACAGCAAGACAATGAAACAATCAAAGAAAGTCTAAATGAAACAGTAAAAAAAGAAATGTTTGGAAAATGTCCTGGAGGTAATAATAAAGAGTAGTGACACAGAAAGTCTTGTAAAGAAAATAGTGAAAGGTGTGAATGCAGAATTGAAGGACAGTATTAGGAAAGAAGTGACAGATGATTTACAGAAAGAGTTCAAAAACAGATGAGGGAAAGAACAGGGACATTACAAGATATAATAGACAGTCAGGAATATACAATTGACAACTTACAAGGGAACATATCTTTTCCACAAGACAGAAATAGAAAAACTAAAAGAACTACATATTGATGCGATTGTTAAATCCAATACTGCCATCAACATGGCTAATTATAGTGAACAGTGTTCGGGAAAGAATAATATTAAGGTTATGGACTGGAAAGAAGGAAGCGACGGATATTTAAGGAAACATGTTTTAGAAAAAAAAAAGAAAGAGAAGTTAGATTTGAACCTACGGGACATATTGGCTGTACACAGAATACCTGGTAAGAAGGGGCAACCAAGACCAGACCTTGTGAATTTTACAAACTGTGAAGCAAATATACAAATTGTGAAACATCGTAAAATATTGAAAGACTCGTGTAAAAATGTTGATGATGTCACAAAACTGAACATCTTAACAACTTCAGATACCAAAGTATAAATAAAAATATATGTCCAGGACATAGATACAATTCTTGTAAAAATGGACAAACATGGACCTCTAGAAACCAAGACCTGGGATCAGGTGCCATGGAGGAGTGAGCATCACCTGTCAACCGGTCATACCGCCGTTGATTCCACAGTCAAGTCCAATGAAACACGTGAGGAGCGTATGGGACTAAGTACAAATTTGAACAATAATGACGGTATTGCTCAAGTTTACTATTTCAATGGAAATATATATGGAAAGACAAAGGAAGGAGCCAATTACAAGTTTGATTTATTTGGTGACATTACCTACAAATTGTCAAAAAAAAAATAAATAAATAAACATGTGAGTCATCTTTGATAACTCAACTTTCTTTACAGGTATCACCGACTTAGCCATTTCATACCTGAGACATTATCATTTGTAAAGATGTTTCATATTTTGTATTGATACATGTGTATCTAAACTTTCTTTACAAGTTTCAGTGATTCCGTTTTTTTGTACCTAAAACATTCTTATATCATGCATTGTAAATATGTTTTATGTTCTTTGGTGATACATGTGTATCATTGCTTGTCATACTGCTTGATACAGGCAAGTGACCATATTGTTTTGCTTTCAACTCTGAGTCAATGACAATATATTTTGTTAGGTGTACTTGTCAGTGTCTGTTATTTGTTTTTTGTATGTGTGTATGAGTGTTAGTATCTCTGGATTATCATTAGGTTTGATTTACGTATTAAATTTCATCATCAGTTAGTTACAACTTATCTCTGATGGAAGAAGTTAAAATTTAATCAGTAAATAAAAAAGGGTTTGGGGGACATTTCTAAAAGAAAAGATGTTATTGCATATTGAAGTAATTTTAACAGTAACATATACGTTATTCAGGATACACATTGTATTGAAAATATAGAAAATGGTGTAATGAATGTGCGGGTTTTGAATGTTTCTTTAAGTTCTTTCAAAGGAGTTGCCATTTTGATCAATAATAATTTTGAATTTAAAAATTTACAACAGACAAAAAGATACCAATGGAAACTACTTCAGCTTGCAATATGTAATATCTATGCTACTAATACAGAATCTCCTGATTTTTTTTTTTTTGGTAACTTATTACATTTAATTAATGATATTGATGCTAAGAAGACAATATTATGCGGTGATTTTAATTTGGTACAGAATCCATCTTTAGACTACTACAACTATAGGAACATAAATAATCCAAATGCCTAGAATAAACATTTAGAGATGATAGGAAATATTAACTATATAGATCCTTACAGACAACCTCAACATTGAGAAGAAGAACATTTCTACAATAAGCCAGTTTATATTTTTCTTGTTTCAGATAATTTACTTAATAGTCTAAAACATGTGCAATAGAACCATTCTGCAGTAGTACTTTTATTGTTTTCAGGAATCCAAGAAAGGCAAAGGCTTCTGGAAATCTAACAATTCTCTTTTATATGATAAAAAGTATTTAGAAATTATGAATAAAAAAATATTTGCGGAGAAAAAACAGTATGTTATTCCTATTTATTGTACAGATTATATTGATGATATTCCAAATAATGAAACTCAGTTTATCATTAATGACCAATTGTTTCTGGAAATACTTTTGATGGAAGTACGTGGGGAATCTACATCTTATATAAAAATGAAATCAACAGAGAAAGAAAAAAAAAACAATTAAACTGGAAATATAACTATTAGAACTTAATGTTAGTAGAAAATACAAATGACAAACTGCAAGAGAAAAATGAACTTGAACATTTGAGAAAAGAAAGTTTAATAGGGTCATTTATTGGGTCAAGAGCTAAATGAGTGGAGGAGAGTGAAAAAGTAACATATTATTTTTGTAATTTTTGTAAAGTTTTGAGTCCCGAAATTTCACAAATAAATTAATACCAATAATAAACCAGACAGAATTAAGAGATGTTATTACTATGCATTATAAGTATGGTGGATTAAAAAAGACTAATATCCAACATTTATTACAACAATTAAAATTTCATGGATAAGAAGACCCTAGTGTGAAGAGAAGTCATGGGGTAACACCAGTTGATTAAAGATAATTTGGATAGAATTAACATCTTGTGGCTTAGACTATGTAGGTAATATTATACCTACCTTGAACAAAAATATTTCTGATTAATGTCTTTAAAAGTTTGATAGAATTTTGTAAAACTTTTGAGAAATTTAATGATGAAGAACTAGCGAAAACACCACTATTTCTTAACAAAAATATATTAATTGGAAATTCTTATAAAGTTATTTATAAAGCATGGTTTGATAAAGATATTAAATTTATTAATGATTTGCTTCATGAAATTGGTAATTTTCATAATTTTGAAGATTTTATTAGAATCTTTGATTTACATATTGATTTTATTGAATATAATGGTATTGTCTCAGCCATCAAGGTTTGGTTACGAACAAATAGCATGCAGAACATGTTGAAAAAAAGCCCCATCATCATTTGTTTCAGATAAAATCCTATATTTCATTAAAAGTAAAAGCAATGTAAAAGAAAACAATATACAACTATTAATAGAAATAGAAATATTTCTGACCCAAAAAGGAATAAAAAATGTAGAGAGATATTTTTCTTAACTAATAGTCGTTTCAAGTTCGAATTAACAACAGAATATTTTGTACTGATAATTTTTATGTACATTTATAAAATCTGATACTAAATTATATAGATTTTGTTCAGAAGAAGAAGAAACAACCGAACATTTACTTTGATAGCGTTATAATGTTCAAGACGTCCTTAATAAATTTGAAGAATATGTCTCAGAACACCTCAATACAATAGTTCCATTCCAACAACAAATTGTTTACTTGGAATTGTTATGAGTAAACATACAGAAAGTCTGTTACCACTACAAATCAAATATTTTTTTATTAAATGAAATGTCTAAACAAGCAGCTTAGCCCCAATGGACTCATCTCCTCTATAAAAACAAAGTTGCATATTGACAAATAGGGAAATAACATGTAGTTAAAAATAATGCAGGGAAATTCAGAAAAAAAACTTGGGGCAACTGGGTCAATATACTGTAATATATGCTATTGTTGTTGTCCTGTTACTTCATTTGTAACAGGTATATTGACTATCTACTTCTGTATCAAATGTACATGTATTACATAAAAACATGGTCATGACATATATTGTAAATTACTTCCCTTTTTCAGGTATTAAATCCTGATACGGGAACAACTATTTTACATGCAACATAATAAAATGAGGGCAAATAAGATCAAGATGTAATTTATATATATATATATCATATATATATATATATATATATATATATATATATATATATATATATATATATATATATATATATAACACATGACAGCTTCAGGGTAACAGTATACAATTGTTATCCATAAAAGGATTGAGAAGAAATGACTGTAATGGATACATACAATGTATCAGTATCTACACGTGTTAATGTCTAGTACATGTAGTTTATATTTACTGCAGGCAGGAAAGTACGTGTATTTTAAGAATATCTTAGAAATGTTAAATTTTATTTGAATTATGTACTTGCAAACATAATAATATGTTATATTGGATTGTAGTATTCTATTTTATGTGTTTACAAAGTTAGACGACCCAGAGTCATGTGTGTGTGTGTGTGTGTGTGTGTGTGTGTGTGTGTGTGTGTGTGTGTGTGTGTGTGTGTGTGTGTGTGTGTGTGTGTGTGTGTGTGTGTGTGTGTGTGTGTCTGTGTGTGTGTGTCTGTGTGTGTGTGTGCGCGTTTTGTAACACGTTTTTTTTTTTTTTTTTTTCAGAGTGAATGTATTTTCCTGCTCAATATATATTAATTAAATTGTAACTAATTATATACATGAAATAAACAAAAAAAAAATAAATAAAAAGAAAATAACAACTTAAAATGATAATTTTTGTCCCTGATATATAGTCGCTAATATGATAACACGTGTTCAAATACATTATCAAACACGTAAAACGTTGTAAAAGATATTTTTTTCTAAGCTATTTGTTTTATTACAATTGAAGTTTTCCCGTACCTTAAACAATTGAATTGTATTTCCGTATGCAATGACCTATCAGATAAACTCTTTCGCCATATCAAATGTACTTCGTAATTCGGTAAGGGATGTCTGTCCTTTACGCGTTCGGACTATGTTGAAGTCGGCCGATTTTTATGTGCTTTATATTTATTTTTAAAATACAATACGTGATTTTTATTGGAAAGTGCAATTATCATACACAATATAAGCTTCTAAACGCTGTTCTAAAAACCTGAAAAAATCGGATGAATATATGATTATTATATATCAGGTCACTAAAAGAATTTTTGTTTTCGATCTTTAAATGTTACCCTGAATGCTGACGTTGACAAATAAAACATTAAAACTGGGAAAAGTATGCGTCCAATCGCGTCGTCATGTCCAGTGGAATTGGACTGTGCCTGATCCTAAGTGCCAAGAATGATCAGGCCGACTATGCGATGGGACGAGTTAAAAGTAGGTTGATATCAACCGATATACCCAGCACGTGGACAATTTAAGAAACAAATGTTTAGGAACGACGAAAAAAGATCAACTTTGTCTGATTTCGGTATAAAATGATGATGTACGAAAATAAACGCAGAGGGTAATACGAATAAGATGCATATGAACTGCACATAGGAAGTGTTAATCTGTTACTCGGTAACCTTCATAAAAAGTACAGAAAGTTAACTTGCAATGCTCAAAGTATGGCGGACAAAAGCAAGTGATAATATTAATTAATTAATTATTACATTTGGCAAGATTGTTGCAATTTTACACATGCATTTGTTCTTCTAACCACCTGGTTGTCTCTTTAGAATATATACGAGATAGAATATCACTTAAAAAGGGCATGTAAAATTTTTCATACGCAGCTCATACCGCTTTAACATATTTGATAAAGGATAGGCTTCGCCGTAAAAATTTTGAAACGAACCGGACTTATCTAATGAATATTTATGATAGCTGACCTTGACAGCTAGGCCTGGCACCATCAAATTTAAAAATAACCTAAGTTTAAAAAAAGTACTCAATTTTGGTTAATCCTGAAATCTGATTGGCTTAGCAGGCCGATTTCGAGCATTCTCAGACTTAAGTAAATTCCCAATGTTTACCGCGCCGGTCCTCGGTGTAGATGACTGGTTGACATTGATATAACACGTGTAGAAACCGGGTGCAGTAGACCCGATTGCACACACGCCACTTTATTTAAATCCATTTTATAAAACCACTTACACATATGAAAAGAGTTTCCCCCGAGTTTTTTTTTAAACTAAAAAAGTATTTTTGACACCCATATCACGTTCGTGCAATCTTGTTTTCTGAAATTCAATTATTTTTTTCAACAAATGGTACGTTTATCAATTCAGATCAATATTTGTCTGAAAGAAAAAAAATGACACAATGTGATTGATTCTCTGGACTTTTAAAACTGACCTTTCTAGGAAGCATATATAGCTGGATAAGGGACACACGGTGATTTTGTTTCCTGAAGCTAGAGAATATCCCATAGAACTTTCTAAATTAATCTATAACAAAATATCATTAACGGTTAAAAGGTCATAATTCTATGTATGGAGGAAGAATATTCAATGTGATTCACTAGTGAATAATTAGGTGCGTTTTTGTATCTCTACTCAGAAAAGAAGTATCTACGGCCTTCCAAATATACATTATTATCTGAAAAATGTGTACAACCATTACCCTGATGGAATGCACCTAACAATTAAACTTAGAAATCTGTGTAGTGACCAAGAAGAACGCGCATTACAAAGTCGATAAAAAAAGTTGTAAAACTTTTGTTTTCTATGAAAATTACAAAAAATACAAATTAGTCTATTTTTCAACTTTAAATTATCACTTTGCTTTTGATGAGGTATGTATTGCATAACACTTATAACATAATTTTATGTTACCAGCTTCAAAACGATCCCCCATTTAACATTTATATAAAAACATATATCGCCCGTGACAATATGAGTATTCAAAAACATCAGTCAGTTCGGCAATATGTGTCGAGGGGCGACAGTATGTGCACATACCGGTATGCCAGACACAGACTGTTATGATTGCTAATGCAACTTCATTGATTTTTTTCTGAATTGCTGAAAAGGTGCGTTTGCGTTATGACTGAAACAAAATATTGCATCATAATATCCCCGGCGATTCAAAATACATGTACAGTAGAGAATACGTGTACGGAGTATCCATTCTAATTCTTAGTAGTATAATCATTTCACCCCTCAACTCTTTCCAGTGTCTAAAATTACTGAATCGGTTATGTCATTGCACCGCTAGGCATGCATGCTAACAATATTCTCAAACATCCCACACTTGTCCACTACCACTGATTTGTTTGAAGGTAATGTAAGCAAAAATGGTGATGGGATGTAGAAGGCGGATAATATACATACAATACATCATTTTTTCATCATTGATGGTGTATAATTAACAGAAATGATATTGTCTTGGACATTTATAACTTGGGTATTATGTTTATAATATATTAATAACATTTAGGTCGTTGCCACTGCTGTTGGACCGTTTGAGTCCCCGAGGGTATACATAAACCTAGTAGCTGGTATTTCGGTACCAGCTGTTCATCTTATACTAAAGTAATATTTGGCACTGTTAACACCACTTAAATTCTATTTTTTTAAGCTAAGATAGTTATTTGTTTTTCAGTAGTTGCTCTTAAACGGATTTCGAATATAATTTTAGAGATATTATTTGGCCTTGTATGATACCACTTTATCTTTAGAAAATGCACATACTTTTCTAATTGGAGCTCAACTGATGAAGTATAATTTACAGAAACGAGATCGTCTTGAGCATTATAACTTTGGTATTATGTTTATAATAATTTTAACAGAAGAGAAATTGCGCCCTACTAAATAATAAAATTGTTTTAAATATTATGACTGAAACTGGCAAACGTTTTTTCACAAAATCAGTTACGGCTCCGAGCACCTTTTAGACGAAAGACGTTTATGGCTTGCAGAATGAAGTCTTACAATCAAAGCAGGGCGAGCTAAAACTTAAGTGATATGGTTGTATCCGTACAGGTTAAACTAACTAAAAATAATTACCATTTAAACATTTTTTTTTGAAAATCAATATCTTGTTAGACCATGTTTTGGCCATAAATTTTCACATTGAACATCAATAAATGTTAATTATTTAACAGTATGTACGATGTGTTGACGTTGCGATTCCTAATAGGTATTTGAAACAGTATGTCTGATATGAACAACTTACACGGCATCGTGCGTTGCTTCATGGCAACAGGCAAAGCCGAGTCTTCAGCTGAGTCGACTGAAACTAATGGGGTGCATTTCATTTCCGAATTTTATAAAGCTGCCATCAAATGGTGAATCAATCTAAAACAAGGCAGATGTACTACCGTAAACCATGGCGTCGCATACATTTAGCCACTTTGGTCATAACGTAAACAGTTATATTCTGGGGACAGTTGATTTTAGTAATTTGTCAAATCTGCCTTTATCGGCCGTTTTCGATATTTCCGTTGCTTAAAAGATATATACCTTCTCTGAGACTAGCGACCACTCATATTTATTATTTATTTATTATTTGTCTAAAGCTAAGATAGTCATTTTTACAATGGTTACTCTTAGACGGATTTCGGCTATACGTTAGAGATATTATTTGGCATTGTATGATACCTTCATCTTAAGAAAAAAATCACAGTTTTCAAATTAGAGCTCTACTGATGAAGTCTTTTTGACAGAAACGATGTCGTCTTGAGCATTGTAATTTTGGTATTATGTTTATAATATTTACATAATTTCGTGTTAATGTTAGAAACATATCTATCTTCTCAAGACCATGAACTTGATTAAGTTTAGCCATTTTATCAGGGTAAATAAAATTGGCCAATATGTCCCAGTTTACGGTTGTAAACATAAACAAAATATGAGTAAGTTATGAGCATTAAAATAATACAGTGATATGTGTGGAAGGTATATTTTAATGTGGCAATTGACACATAAACGTCGGAGTGTTGAAACTAAATTTGACTTTCATTTTGAATACAAAAAAAAAAATAGACGGGTGTTCTAAACTTTACTTGATTATTTATGTAGTGAAAATGCCCGACAACTGATTTACGTTCTAGTTGAAGTAAATTCGTATTGTCCACACTCCACTGATATCCAACAAACGACAAGAATAACAATATCAGCATTGACGTAGCGCACCGTGTAGGTGCGCATCAGCATTTACGTAGCGCACCGTGTAGATGGACGCCGACATTTATTTTTAATAAACAATACGTAAATCATATGTACACATGAACAGTATAAATGTAATGTAAATATTGCGATACAGCTGCAGAACAGAACAAAGCAAAATGAAAATACAAAACAGTCATAATCTCATAGTCTAATGTGTACTAATTGCCTCCCTCGCCACCTAGGAAAAACCATAGATAAAAAACACTAAGTGAAAATAACTATGGAAACCTGTGAATCCGCGGTAAACCAATTTAGAATGGCGGATCCTCATTATTTCTATATCGACATAAAATGATATCTAAATTTTAACTTGCTTATACGGAGTGTGCGCTAGAAAGTGACTATTCAAAACCCCACAGTCATTGTTAACGATAAATTCGAACTAAAAACTCGATTCTTATTGGCTACTGCTATGCAAAAATATCATAACAACTCTTAACGCAACTTCAAGTAACCTACAGCTCTTTACAAAATATAGTGACGTTGGGACAACTATTTCTCGCTTTACCATCGAAACGCGAGAAATGTCAATTAATGAATATTCCATTATCATATCTCCACAGTTCAGTTCAAAACGCATACAAAAAAAAGAAAAAAAAACAGAAAATAAATAAATAAAAAAAAAAAAAAAATAAAATAAAAAAATAAAAAAAAAAATAATTAAAAAAAATAAAATAAATAAAAAAAATAAATAAAAAAAAATAAATAAAAAAAATAAAAATAAATAAAAAAAAAATAAATAAAAAAAATAAAAATGTTTACACAATTCAATCTGAAGTTGATTTCAAAATATTTGAACTCAAATTTATTTCGGTAAAATTGTTATGTGCCGATACAAAAAGTTGGGCTTTCGTTTACAATATAATTCCACCACGAGTTTATTGTACGACTTGGAGTTCTTCCGTAGTCTTGCTCGAAGTCCAAAACCGGATTACATAAGAACTCGAAAATGGTTAATATCAAGCAAGAATCCAAATAGTGCAGAGAGAGACAGAGAGAGACAGAGCCGTCAAAATTAAGGCACATTTATCACAATTAAAAACAAAACAAAAACAAAGAAGCAAAGACAAATTTTATTGTACAGGGCCAGCGAAACACATGCGGAGTGTACGCCAGCATCTGAGCATGTGGACTCATTTAGTGCCTAACACAAGTGGTTAAGCCGCACATGCATATCAAATTAGACAGCTAAAGCCAGGTGTTTGTTGAATAAGGATAAAAGCCCCTGGTGTTTAAATTTCAACATATATTCTAGGCCAAACTTTATTCAAAATTTCTAAGTATCCACATCTAATTTTCACAAACTAATTTACAATAAACAAATGTACAGTATTTTAAAAATTTCTTTAAATATCTTGGTAAGGAGTAAAAGCGAAGGTTTCGTTTTTTATCGACATTTTTTATCTTCAGATTCAGTCAAGAGTTTTTATGAAATCCATCACGATCTTAATTTTACTCTTAAGAGTAAAAGTTATCTTAATATTGTTTGTGAAAAGGCCTGCTGATAAGTATCTTTGCTTATATGGGGTTTTATGAAGTTTACGTGTCCAATATAAATATGGTGGCTCAAAATCTGCATCGGTATCTCAAATGAGCGTTTTATTGTCTATTGTTTATTTAGCCTTTGACCGTCTGGTCAATCAGCATACAATATACATGTCACAGTATACAAATAATATATACATAAATCAATACAAATAAATACAATATATACATAAATTATGTAATGTAGCGATCAAGTGAGTGAAAGTATTTTGAAGTAAGCATCGGAGAAAAGACATATAAACAAACTTTTCATTGTACAGACCTAATCTTTGTTGCATTAATGAGGTACTTAGCCAAATTGCTTAACATCTTTTTGTTCTTAGCTGATAGTAATTGAACTAATTTAAACATTGACGGATTGACATAATAATACCTTTTTATATACATAATACGTAAATTACAATATAGAGGACACACTAAAATAAAGTGATACTCGTCTTCAAAATCGTTATGAGTACAGAAACGGCAAAATCTGTGTTCACGGGGTAAAATTATTCTGTATCGACCCTCTTCAATCAGAAGATTATGTGCAGACAATCTAAATTTTGCTAAAATATAAGTATGAGAGTCGAGTAATGCGGACACGTGAAGTAAAACACGGCAGCAGATCTATACTCTGAGGTCAAAAATTTCGAAATTAATTTGTAAAGAAACCAGTTGTCAAATTAGAAGCATCTTATCTGATATAATTTAAAAAGAAATCAAAATTCATCCTATATTTTTCTATTTATTTTATTCTCTTTGTTTCGTCTCTAAATATTTTTTGAAAATACTGGGAATCTGTGTGTCACCCATGCGGTGTCAATCAATTGGTTCATATGAGTAATCTTTAATATACTTGCCCCTCTGTTCGTCAGAGATACTTCGTCAATCGGTGAGCCAGACTAACTCAGTATGACCAATAAACGGTGAGCCAGACTAACTTAGTATGACTACTTAACGTCCCCTCCCCTTCAAATTTGTTTTTATTTTGTTTGTCATCTTCATAATCTCTTCTCCTCACAATACCACGACGTGGTCCATGTTTTTATAAGTGAAGGCGGATATCATTTCTTAAATTCTTCTCTCTCTCTCTCTCTCTCTCTCTCTCTCTCTCTCTCTCTCTTTTTTTTCTCTCTCTCTCTCTATCTTTCTCTCTCTCTCTCTCTCTCTCTCTCTCTCTCTCTCTCTCTCTCTCTCTCTCTCTCTCTCTCTCTCTCTCTCTCTGCGAATTTATGTACGCGCATGATATAGCATATTGTAAATTTTGAATTTACCGACAGGACGTAAAAAATTACAACATGACAACTTGTTATGTTGTAAATTTTGTATTTACACCTAACCGGCAAAAAAAAAAAAAAAAAAAAAAAAACCCAACATGACGGATATTTAGCAACTCGCATGACTTTATTCATTGGCGGATCTAGATTATTTTCAAAGTGCTGGTAACATATATTCATAATATATAAACTTACACAATACATAAATGCCTGAGGTGGACCGAGGGTTTCAAGTTAGAGAGGGTGCATGGTTTAGACTATCTTCGCCAAGCCTTATGGGAGACGAACTTTCTAATATTTTGTGAATATTTTTTCCCTGACTTTAAATGTTTCACTCATTTTTTGCAAACTTCAGGGTGTGCAATCCCGCCAGATTATAATTCATCTACTCACTGTTCAAAATCATAATTGTTGGTTTATTTTGAAAGCTTAAAGACGTATTCTTGTCAGTTTTCTGTGCGCAGGCGTGGAATTCTGCTCGTTCATCGGTTAATACATCACATTGATTATCCATTTCAAAGGCGTATTTATTCTCAATATCCATATTAGATAAATTTTAGAGGATCCGGTATGCTCAAAGTAAACGTTCAAAATTTTACAAGGCATGGTTCCTGTATTTTAAAACAACATTATAAATGGGCGAGGGTTCGAATCAAGACATAGTCACCTTTTTTCTGTTTAATTTTAAAACATTTATTTCCCCTAACAATACATGCATAATGTTGTCCAAATAATAATAATAATAAAAACAAATTCTGACGATTTACAGCACTGTAAATCAACAACGAAGTAAATAGACCTATTCATTGCAGTCTTATAAATTAATCAATTACATACAAGCTTTCTTTTTCATTGCTATTTTTCATTGACGTTAATGTATTTTGATTGGGTTAATGAAAACTGTGATATATATATGCATTTATATTTATATATACATGTATATTTCATTAAGGCAATCAAAATACGGTTAAAGGCCACGAGGACCACCTGTAAAAGTTTGTAATAGTTTTCAATTATTTATTTGATTATAAATTGTTCAACATTAATTGATGCCAATATCATTATTACATACTTTGTCGTCTTTTTAATTGAAAATATAAATATATATTGTTGAATCCGACAGTTTCTAATAAACGGTCAACCGATTTTTTTTCCGATCCACTACTCGATTACTAGGTCAGTTTTACTTACATCGGGGATGTAAGTATAATCTTAAAAAAGCTCTGTGGGCCATTCTATAGATTTCGGACACTATTTAAGGAGTGGTCCTTTTTGTCTTACCTAAAACACCACGTTTGTAGCTTTATTGGTGTAAAAATGAAAAAAAAAAACAAAAACAGGAAGGCGGAAGCCGATAAAGAGCCAATTCTAGAAGAATTGAATATATGTCATCGTATAATATTTCAATATTTCGCTTTTACTTTAATATGCCCTATCTAAATGGGTTATGAGCCCAGGTACCCAACATGGATTCAGCAATGTATCGTTGAAATATTTTAATATAACCATACGATTAAGCTTAACATATCACTTAGAGGCATTACTGACTAAATTATCTTTATATACTTAAAACAATTTATTCGATGTATATAACTCATATATATTATATATATATATATATATATATATATATATATATATATATATATATATATATATATATATATATATATATATATATAAACTCCCGCTAGATATAGCCTCCCATGTATAAAGGCATAAACACGTACCTAACGAGGGCAGACGGTGGGCCACATCAGTTAGACGCCATTTTTTTACGAGTTGAAGGAACATCAACGCAGTTATGTTATGCTAAGTTGTTTATTTGGGAACTTATTCGGGAACAAGTCAAAACACGTTTTGCAGTACGGGGTTAATAATGAATTATATTGACGGAAAATTACACATATATGTTCATTTCACCAACATAAACTCAACTTCAAAATTGAAAATTCCAAATCACACTTTTTAATTGTATATTTCTGGTTTTCAAAATGACGAAACTATAGTATCAATTGGTTCACCTGATCTTAACTGATGAGAAACTAGCGGAAGCCTTTAAAGTTGGGAAACTGTTTTACTTGTACAGGGTTTAAGGCTGCTGGTAGGAGATATAGCGTTAGGATATACTACAGCCCAGTCGCAGAGATATTGAATGTCGATGATACGATGTCTGCAAGTATAAAACTCCATGACCATATCTCATATCAGCCATCAGTACTCACGTTAATTTAAATGTCTGACCCGATTTTAGGATTTTTTTTGGTAAAACCTAATTTTAGCGAATTAAAAGTATTCAGTATGACGGAGTTTATTATACCTAATTAAAAAACTTGCGATAGTCATCAACTCGTTTTAGTACTTTCAGTACTTTGATTAAATTATGTTAGAGTAATCGAGAACTGATTTTAGTATCCGGTAATCGGACCACCTGACCAGTACTCGGTTAACCCGTAGCTCGTTGACAACTAATATATATATATATATATATATATATATATAGATAGATAGATAGATAGATAGATAGATAAATAGATAGATAGATAGAGAGATATAGATATATATATATATATATTTAAATAAAAAAGTGTAGAAAGTAAAGAAAGACAGAAAGAAAGAAATTGTGATGTTCTACACTTTTTTATTTAAATATTTATCACTGTACCAAGAAAACTAATATCAATATATATATATATATAACCGGGGGGTAGGGAGGCTTAGCCCCCACTTTTTTTTTTGCAAAGATAGACATAGGTGTTAAAAATTGGGATTTAGCTACCAGACGTTTCTGTTGTGTGTGTGTGTGTGTGTGTGTGTGTGTGTGTGTGTGTGTGTGTGTGTGTGTTTTAAGTTGGTTTAGTCCCCCCCACACACTTTTCTTCCGACGCTATATATATATCCAGCCAAAATTTTCCGGAGTTCACCGTACTAACCACCCAAGAAAAATATCACAAACTGTGACGAAAGGAGCGATGTATGTATAGGGCGTACATCAAATCAAAATATTCGGCGCTGTCGAAATTAATAATTGAAAGACCGATAGATGGATGGAAATATAGATAGACAGATAGATAGATAGATAGATACAAAATTTGATGCGTGAGTCTTCTTACCTAGCGCTTCTGAGCCTATTGTCAATAACACGCTGAATAGAAGCACATCCTTTATTCTTTTCCACATCTTTCTACATCAGACGTGCATACACGTGCTTTACCCCTTTGTTAAGCAATTAAACGCTCTGGATGTCTTTTTGAGAACGATACGAAATGTCTATCCGCCTATCATGGGCCATCCCTTACGAAAGACAAAGTATCAAACTGAATGACGTAATGACCAAATTATATAATCAATGTTGTTCATATTCAGTGCATTATAAATTTATGACATTAACCCATCTCTGTCTGACACAATAGCAAATGTATATAGACTTTCAAATTGTTTAATATCATTTAGCATGTTTAAACATACTGCATATGAAATATTTAAATTTTCTCATTAACGCAGTATACATAAGTGCAATTAGCTTTAAACTCTTTTATGATAAAGGACAATAGTCACATTACGTTGCCACAGTGTTTAAATATTAAATATTATATTGGTTTGAAAAAGTGCACGTTTCGAATACTCTCTCTCTCTCTCTCTCTCTCTCTCTCTCTCTCTCTCTCTCTCTCTCTCTCTCTCTGAAATTAAAGCTGATTTACGAAGATAAAAAACTTTTGAACTTTTAATAATAATAATAAAAAAGTGTGTGTTAAAAAAATTGAAACATTCCTACTTCATATCCCCCATAATACAGCTGAAATATGTGTATTTATTTCTCCGGAAAATCAAGTCCCAAACCAGGTATAAAAGGCGGATTGGTTTTACCGGCCTTCAATGTAGATCTGTACTCGCGACGCAGAGGCTGAACAATACTCATCGAATCTTACCTGTACCTTTGTGTATACCGCGTCTACAGGCGTTTCAACAGCAACAGCAACAAACAGAGAAATGGTTGCGTCATCCATAGTAAATCCTAAAGTTATGCCATTTTTCCAAAGATCAAGCCACTTCCAAAACATGAACAAAGCGTTTACCCTTTCAGAAAAAAATGAAATCGAAAGCCCATGGACGCCTAATTCTACATTCAGACGTGGCAATAGGGCCAATACCTGATAATCTGTCAATAAATCATATTGATTATCTGTCTCAAAATAAGATAACTGATTCAGAGAAAAAGAAATGTATACTAAAATCGGAGCAGAAATTCGTAGCAGTAGTCTCAAGGAATTTTGTTTTATTTTTAGCCAAGCTTTGGGAGCCCTACCGTTCATCTAATTGATCTGTTACATGACATCAGGGTGCTCTGGGATTTGGTACAGATTTAAACAATACTAGCAGAGCTAGCATATTTTAATTTTCTTGATTAAATCTATCATTTAGCCTATAGATATAAGTAGTTATAGGCAGTTGCATGGCATGCCATTTGAATTTATCCGCCACTGAGGACGTCATTAGAATACTGGCTGCCGATTAGTCAATTGAAATGTCACGCCATGGAACCGCCTGTGACGTTATAACCGGAAATGCGTCATACAGGAAGTGAGGTCATGTTGTCATGACAATAAAGATAAAGAGCCAATCGTAGAGATCGGAGGCGTGTCTATGACAAGAAGGGGAACGTTTTTGAGGCGGTCATTTAGGCTAAGAAGCCAACGAGAGCCCTCGTTACAATTTGCAAACTTACAGAACGACACAAACACTTGATCACTTTGACAAACTTTGAGAACGACACACACACACACACACACACACACACACACACACACACACACACACACACACACACACACACACACACACACACACACTTGATCACTTTGGCAAACTTTGAGAACGACACACACACACACACGCATACACACACACTTGATCACTTTGGCAAACTTTGAGAACGACACACACTGTCATGTCCTATGGTTCTCATTCATACCGCGATATTAGTCAGTCACTGAACAATTAGATATCCCATGATTCCATACCCAAGATTGCTACCCTTCCTATACTTCATGTTTCATTACCCACTCTCCCTCTCTGGTTTAGTAAATACAGTATATATAATGACATCTCCTCTTTTGTTCCACCCCTATAGTATATACAGAGTGATTTTCGTTTGTTCCACCTACACATTCTATACAGAGTGATCTCCCTTTGTTACACCTATACAATCTATACAGAATGACCTCCCTTTAGTCCTACTCACACAGTCTATACGGAGTGATCTCCCTTTAGTCCTACCCATACAGTCTATACAGAGTAGTCTCTGTTTGTTCCACCTATAGAGTCTAAACAATGTGATCCCCCTTTGTACATATTCGTCACTCTACAAGTCGTAGTACAACATGTTCAAGCTTGACTCACGGTTACGAGCTGGGCCTACCGCCTCTCGCGCATGCACACTCGAACACTCTCGCCGACGGTGGCGCCACCAACTACAGGTTTCACAAACCTTAAAAAAAACCAAAGTTTTGGTTCTAAAAATAGATTCACTCTCAGCCCAAAACTAGAAAACCCATATTTTCTCTCTAGCCGTTGACCTCTCGTGAACTCACGTGACCTTTTGTGACCTTTCGTGACCCCGACCTCTTGTAACGAAGGTTCTCATTGGCTCCTTAGCCAAAATAGCCTCCTTCAAAACCTTCAACTTCCGGTCATAGACACGCCTCCGATCTCAACGATAACTCTTTCTCCTTATTGTCATGACAGCATGACCTCACTTCCGGTAAGACGCATTTCCGGTATGTCATCACTTCCGGTTTGACGCACTTCCGGTTATGACGTCACAGGCGGCTCCATGGCGTGCCATTTGATTTGACCTATTAGAAGCCAGTATTCTGATGACGTCATCAGTGGCGGTTAAATTCAAATGGCACGCCATGGAGCTGCCTATAACTACTGATATATTAAAGGAACACAAATAGTACGCTATGTTATCTTATTTTAACAACGTGTAATCGATATAGGCCTAGATTTTATTCTAGATCTAAATCATTGCTATTTTTTTCTGATTCGCGGATTATATGACAAGGCCAGTACAGTGTGGTAGCCTAGATGTTCTGTAGTTTCAACAGAATGTAATCGATTTAGTCTTTCATTGTTTAACCCACTAAATACAAAATCCCCTCTGGATATTGAGTGGGGGGTCGCAGAATATTTTTTTCTATACGCCTTGAAATAAATCACCTATGTTCACGATGCTTTCCTTCGGAAATAGGCAGCAAGCTAACGACCGGTCAATATTTGGTGTCTCGTAGATCTATCTATACTCAGATTCTATTGTGGAAAATACGTTGTATGCGAATAGCTAGCTTTATTTTTATCGCAATTTTTCGCACATTATTCCAATTTTCGACTTTAGAAATCTACTCCTCAATGTCAAAAAGATAATAACATTCAAAAAGATCGATTAATGGAGTTATTAAGAATGAAAAGGATATCACGTGTACGAGATATGCATAATTATCTCGAGATGTTGACGGTCGCCTCCAGCTGACTGTTAACACGTACCTTCGATTCAAAAGCAATATGACGTGAACAACAGAAGAATTGATATGGGAAAAATTTTAAGTGAAAACAGCGCAAAAAATAATAGTATGTGAAGGAGGATAAACGTTTGCACTCAGAACACAACAGATAGCGAGAAGGTTGGAGCTGAATCCGAAATCTGACGAGAAAATTGACATTTTTGGTATTTGCAATTGAGTCTACTTTGTTGATATTTCCACATGGTCATCCTTAATTTGATAAATAATACATATTTTTTTTACTGCGACGGAGTTGCATGATAACTCTTCATTCTGATTTCCTGCATGACATATGTAAGACGTCCATAACTCAGTGACTAAAGATACTTTAGACAAACCGATGCGTTGGAACTCGCCATGTCAAGAGTTTGTGTTGATTTTTATGAAGCCTATCTTTTTTTATTACTATTTCCGCGTCATCATACTATACTAATAGTTTGTAATATATTAATGTACCGGGTTGTTTTCCACGATTACACAACCAATAAGTTTGAATAGGAATTCTAAAATATGACAAAATATGCGAACACGCATTATCGGCGTCTAAGGCCTGTTTTTGTTTTATTCTTTAAGTAATAATAATTTTTTATATCAAAAATATCATATTCCCATTAATTACACTTGCACATACTGCTGTATGTAAAACATTGGGAATGTTAAAGAAGTAAATTATATTAGTAGGCATGTGTTAAAAATCGAATGGTATTGTGAGTCTCATGTCGGAAAATCCATAGACATGCATAGTGGTTTATTGTTTAAGCTAATTTGATCAAATGTGTTTCAAGTGAATTTAATCTACCCATATTTAGTAATTCTATGCATTTATTTGAACAAAATACACAAAAATTCCATCTATGTTTTTTTTTTCATAAATTATTTATTATACATGCCCCATGCATATTGTGATGTAAACATTTTAAAACTGGAATAAGTTACACAGCTTATCAAATATTCATGTCGTGCAAATGTTAGGCAGACTTTATTACATGCATATTTAAAATGGGAAATGTTGCTTCATATAGGATATGTTACAAAATAAATCAACTGCTTCTTCCTTCTATTGTTGATCTGGTTTCAACTTACTGAGTATTAAATTGCATACATGTAATTGCATTGTCAACTAAAAGAGAGTGCCGGATGTATCCCTTTTAGCATCCGACCTGACACCGTTTACACGAAAATACGTACCGCGACAAATTACCATCCCCGTCTAAATAATTTAGTTCAAACATCGATAAAATAATATGTCATATAATTTCATGCAAACGTACTAAGAAAACTAATGGGACTCGAAACTAGAAAATTGTGTAAGCCGTGACGTCACAGATGATACACGTCGTACTATACACGCCTAACAAAGACACACACACATACACACACACTCATTCTCTCTCTCTCTCTCTCTCTCTCTCTCTCTCTCTCTCTCTCTCTCTCTCTCTCTCTCTCTCTCTCTCTCTCTCTCTCTCTCTCTCTCTCTCTCACACACACACAAATATTAAAAAATATATGTGCAATTAGACTCACCATGAAGAATAAGTTGCAAATCCCAAACGGGTTAGAACCAGGTGCCCAGAGGGAGCCAGTGTCCCCTACTGGCATGCAACACCTGTCGCAATTGTTTCATAAAAACCTTTCTGGATGAAGTTTACTGGAATCCGGGAGTGTCTCATTTCACAATCCATCAAATTCACCAGTTTACTTGCAGAATGTCTCTTTCCGAGTACAGTTAACGGTGTACTTTCCTACACAATTAAACATGACCGCCACCATATAACTGTAAAAATACGGCATGTGGCGTTAAACAATCAAACCAAGAATAATGGACTTAAATTTCACTGAACATTACAACTACATTGCACATGCACTGGATAAAGCTGGAGGTGGTTTGTTTGTGGCCATAAGAAGTTTACGTAACGACGAATTGCCTATAGACATTTGGTTAAGACTTATTTGCGGGCCATACTTTACAGCAGCTGATCTGTCTCTGTGCTTAGGTGGCAACTCCACGTACACATTGTATATGTTGGACAGATGTGAACAATTGCCACATTTTAGCCGTATTTTTGTGGCTTAGCCATGGCGCCCTTCTGCGTCCATACTCAAGGTTAGCTTTCCATCACACGTAGACTGGATTTGCCAATGCTCCCGGAATGCTTCATTAAACATGATAGCAGTATTCTTAAGATTATCAGTCTGAGCGTTTCCACTTCAGCACTGCTGAAACAACTTTGCACTTTAAGACCTCTTAAAAATAAATACCATTTCATTGTATTAGAGTTATCTACCTTTAACCACAGAGTATCTATTCAGCTTTCATGCATTTTTTCTCAATAAGATTTAACATACGTTCATGTTTAAAATATTTAAAGTGACATCTGAAGATTTATTGATTAGATTGTTATTTTTTTCAGAATCCCCTAGTTAAGCCACCAGTCGCATTACCAACCACTTGTTTGATATTACCAAGATTTTCATGCATTATATTCTAAATTGGCTATTTTTTCAGTTATGCAAGATAAGATTAATTGAAACTTTTACCTGTGGTCATCTGTGATTTATCACAGAGGATCTCATTCCCCCTCCTTCCTTAAATGCCTGGGCTAAAGTAGTCTGTGACACTCTGTTCGTAAAATCATTCCCTGCCCCTCGGACAGAAACAGGGGGGGGGGGGTTCCTTCACCATCTTTTTAGTGTCTCTGACTAGACATGTGAACGGCGATGTGGGTTCCTTTTATTTTCAGATGTTTTTGCAATGTTTTAAGGTTTTTGTATTTCCCCATGTTTAGTCATTGGAGTGTAACTTTTTGTGACTTCAAAGAATGAAGTAAAATTTACAAGTGATTTCTATGTACTTCAATCAGCGTCCTATGAGCATCGTAGCCTGTTTGGAAGATTTACTCTTTTAATTCATCATTCTTGTAAGTATGGTTTTATACCAGCTTTCATGTTAGGAAAAGATGACACTGATAGATCAAATTGATTTTGACGAGTTTTGATTACCGGAAATTATTTTGTTAAACCACATTACGTCAGTTGCATGGTCTATTGTCATGGATTATTACAATTTCAGTGGTGTCAAATGCCGATGGAGGGCTTCAAATATTAGCCTATGCTCGGCACTTCGGCACCTCCAGCTTTTACTATCTCATCCGAAAGACAGGAAACCA